>PQWD01005107.1:0-41317 GCA_019425675.1 Leucinodes orbonalis | reverse complement strand
CTCGTCAACTCTTACACTCGACGATCCCTTAGATATCGCTGTATCACTCGCTCTTCCTTGAGTCGCAGGTATTTCGCTCTTCGTTCGCTCTTGGTAGAACACAAGACTGCCGCGGCGACCATCGGTCCGCCTTATATACCTGTCCGCCGAAGCTCGAAGCGTCGGCATCGTTCTACATAGTTCGCGAATTATATAGAACATTCTAGACTCTTTGCTATTTAACAATTCGCATGTCATACTCTTGTGGCCTGACGTCACTATTCGACGTATTAGCCGCCATATTTAATGTCATTTTATTTACGTCTATTCGTAAGTATTATACTTCTGGATTTGTGGTTGCGACTGTTCCTATTTAATTTACCTCAGTTTATTTTTGGGTTCCGTTAGTAAATGGCAGGTATGTTACACTCTATTTGCTTCGAAACTATAAGAACTATAGCTGAACTTGTGAGTTTTATTCTGTAAACAGTTGTAGGAATCCACAAGAAACTTAAAAAAAATATACATTGAACTGAACTCAAAATGTTTATTTCATCGAACCACACCTGTGCGTATCAATGGTTAGGTCTTAAAAAATTATATGTAGTTTCTCAATTTTTTTATAATTTTTTAGATTGGGTATGAGACTCTTTTCAAATTTCGAAAAAGTGTCCCCCTCCATAGTTTCTTAAAGAAAAAAGAAAGAAAGAAATACATTATTTAATCACACAGTTACATCTTTTAAACAAAAACGTATAAAAAGAAGACAAAAGAGGAAAAAAATATATATAAAATAGTGTTAGGAAAACAATAATTAAAAAATACAGATGTGGTCAAATAGGCCGGCCTCAGCATAAGCTGCCGGGTAAAGCGAGTCTTATCACGGAGCGCTGACAAGGCTAGGTGACGTCATTACATATTTTCTTATCTTTATAGTTTAATTAACACGAACATTTCGAAAAGGACTATAAATAAACTTTTCTACTTGTTTTTTTAATGTTTGTATAAATGAAAATGATAAAACATACATACAATTTTTCAGCAACATACTTATCATCATCATCAACTCATTAAACGTCCCACCGAGGGGCATTAGCCTACCCGTATAGGCGATTAGGCCTAAGTCGTCCACGCGGCCTAGTGCGGATTGGACGACTTCTATACTTTCTGTTCTCAACAGTCAAAGGCTTAAGGTGTGGTTTACTTAATAAATCTTGTTAAGTTATCCAACAAAAGCATATTGATAGATAACCCAAATACATTTTGATATAAATATTTACAAATTCAGACAGCCGCAGAGATGATAAAATTAAATTCGGGCAATAATGGAGGATATTGGTTACGCATTTGTAGAACTAAACCGGCATCAACTTCTAATTTAATTTCTCTTCGTTATTTATATAAGATCATTAAATATGTCTTGTTTTAAATGTGTTTACAACAACTGATGTGAAACTTATCTAATAATGTGTTCTACCAAATTAAAGACAATTTAATAGACTTTAAAGGGAGTAATTGTCACTTAGGCTAAAAATCTACTCGTGCTTACCTTGCGTAGACCGACCTCTAACTAGATAAAACTGATTGACCTGGCGGGTACTAAGCCAATGTATACGATTGCTAGCATGGAAGTCGGAAGGTGAGCCTGTTATTAGAAGAAGGACGTATAAGGCTGTAATGATGATGACGATAAATAGCTGTGATGTCATTTTAAATTTTGCTTTTTAGTGAAAGATTAATTGTCAACCCAATGTCTCAATGAAATCTTGTAGAAAGTACCGAAATCAGAATTTATAAGTTAAGTCTACGCATATTATTAAAATATATACCATTTTAAGTGAAAATTTAATTGCAGACGTTCTTTGCGGCCTCACATAAAAAGATATTATAGAAAGAGCCTCAGGGAGTACCAGTGGGAAAATAAGGAGAATAAATGTATTTAAATTAAACATGAAAAAGTGAAATAATTAATATAAGCCCAAATTAAAAGCAAATTAATTTGGTTTAACTCACAGAAATGCAACTGATATTCATTTTGAAAATACAATAACTGTAGGTACAAGATAAGATTTTTATGACGATTCCGTATCTTAAACCCATATTGCATTCTTAAAATACTGGAACAAATTCGCTTTTATTTTGAAATATAATGGACGGGTTTTATATTGATGTTTAAAGGATTGACCGCGATCCCCTGAATGAATGTTATACTGAAATGACCTAGCATATTTCCTGTATTAGTACTTTCAACACTTCGACGTCGCCTGCCACATATGTAAGTGGAGCCACTGGGAGGCTTCATTGGCTGTGGTGTATTTATCTATATTTTATTTTTTTATTTTAATATATTTGTCTGAAATATCGTGTTCTTTGTGAACGGTGATTATAAGGGCTTAACCACCGAGCGTATTTGGCAGGTAATAACACAAGTTATAAACGCCATCTATGTAGTTCTCAAAATAAAGGAACTGTAAATAATATTTTCACTCTTACACAAAGATATCAACTGCAATTGTAAATCATTGTTTTATGTTGTTTTGGAATCGTAGTAAGGAATCTTTGACTTCATTACTTTTTAGAGATAAATAAGCAGCTCCAACTAGACTTAACTAGTTTTTTAAAAAATCGAATTATATTATGATTCGTTATTAAATTTAAGAATGATAGCTAAAACTTATAATCCAAGGAAACCCCTATCATGTTAAAACGTAATATGTAGGTACTATCTAGCAATTGTAATGTAATGTTTTTTGCATGAATACTTATTATTCACAAATTGTGCATTAATTTCCGGAAACCAAAACATACACCTTCCGGGTGTTTTTAATGTTAGACATTTTATGGCGTACTAGCTAATGCTCGCGGCTTCACTCGTGTTAATAAAATCTACTCTTCAACCTGTTGCAGTCCACTGCTGGTCATGGGTCTCCCCCATTATGTGCCAGATATCCCGGTCCACCGCATCCTTCATGCAAATTTCCGGTTCTTCCCGAATTTCATAATATTATAATTAAAACAATTCTATAAATTTAGGTTATGTACGTAATATGAAATGATGTGCACTCCCCGAAATAGAACATGGCATCGCGCCGACCGCGCCGCCTCAGTTCCATCCGTTGGCATACTATCTAAATGTAAATCAGAAAGCGGCTTACAAACGAACCATAAAAACAAACGCCTCCGCATTTAATATTTCACAAAACGAGCCTTGTAATAGCTCTGCTTATTTACGATTTTCTTTGAAACTCATGAACGGCATCTCCCTTGATTTAAGACGGTAAAGGTATAGATGTAAATATTGAATTAGGAAAACAACTCAGCCTTCATAATCAATGAAAAGGTGCTTTTCAAATTAGCGGATATTTTAATGTCAGACATTTTAATCGCGTACTAGCTAATGCTCGCGCCTTACTCGCTTTAAAATACTCTTCAACCGTTGTCTTTAAGAGCAGGAGGAGGATTTCTTTATTTATATTAATATATAGGCGTTTTTTTTCTTCATCATAACACAAAAGTACAGTTCTCTTATTTGCTGTAGAATTTATCTTCATTTAATTTAAAAACGTTAAAATTTAGTTACGTTATATCTTTAAATTTCAAAGTTAAACTGCTTGTTCCGCTTCCACCATACTCTAATCAATAAGCCCGTTTTTTCATTAATTAATTCGCTCGGTCAGTTTAACAGTCTAAAACTAGTGAACTAAATTACTTGGCCAAACAACGTTTTCCGAAATATCCGTTCGGCCGTATAGCCGGGAGCCTAAAGACCCGCCAGCAATAGATTTTCTATTGTTTATTCTGCTTTACATTTGGGCGGATATCCACAATTATTTATTGGTAATAATTGCCCCCGTGGTTAAGTGAACACAGCATTTATTTATTTGAAACTAGCGACCCGCCTATGCTTCGCACGGGTGCAATGGTGATATATATATATATTCATAATAGGCACGCTCCCGCCTGCCCGGTCGGCCAGGACCCGGCGCAAACGCTACGTACCTCAATTTCAAATCTGTAATATCTTCGAAAATATTTAAATTATATGCTGTAACGGGCCATATTGATCTATATTAAATCAACAATTTATTTAAGGTATTTAATTGGGTAAGAATGAATGCTGTATTGGTTAGAATCGCTTCGAAAATTTGCCATTATTTGTTGTAGAAAGTAAATAACAAAAACATTTTATTGTGGGATATCCATAAGAGTGCATATAGGGACATGGGGACAACAAAGCGACTTTGTTTTATAATATGTAGTGAAGGTACACCAACGGTATACACAATATTGGAAAATGTTACAATATAAGTGTTGGTATAAACAAACTTAACAGATTTTTAATATATGTTTTTGTAAAATAGTTCCCAGTCAAAAAGACAGGTAGTAAATGAAAACTGTCGCCCAATACCCTTTTCATCCCAAAAAGGGAACATAATCGCTAAGTTGTGAAGTAGATATGACAAGTCACAATATCAAGTAATTTCACTCCCTGTGTCACCCTTCAACATCGAACATCTATATTAAAAGTAAAATTTCTGTTATTTAAAATACCAGAAGTTCTTATACATTTTCACCGTGTCGCTCTCAGGTAATTTTACTACTTAAGAATTAGGTTTTTTTTGTAGGATACACCGCAGCGTTGCTGTTGCAGACTTGTTCGAGTAAATAACGGAATTACTTAATATAATTTTGCTTGTCTCCTAGATTACGTGCATCTAGAGACGCTTGCCTAATGAATGATATAACACCACAATGCTGGTCTTCCGCGTTCTCACCTAAATTCAGTAGGTACGCGTTAATTTCATAATAACATTTTTCTGTTAACAATTTATTGAGTTTGCTTTTACAGGTACATATGTCATCTTCGTTACGAATTGACTCTGGCACCTTATTATATATTCGTGGGCATTGCAGAAAAAACTTTGACTCATAAGTGTAGACTTACATGCAACCATACAGAGGTTATGTTTATGTCGCTCACGTGTTCTAAAATCAAATAGATTGAGATTTTGTTTAACAAAAACGGCACACTCGAATATGTAAATACACGGTAAAGTAAGTATTTTGTGTTTTTTAAAAATGGTACGCAGGAGATAGTTCGTTTCAGTTGAAACATTGTTTTGCGCTCTAAATACATCAATTTTTTTGTCGAGTTTCCCCAAAACACTATGCCGTATCGCAAAGTCGAAGCGACGTATCCATGATAAGCAGTCAGTAAAGCGGTCTCAGTAGTTACTTTAGATAATTTATATAAAGCATACGAAAATCTACTTAATCTATTACATACATTCTCAACATGGGGTTTCCACTTTAAGGTTTCGTCAATATGAAGGCCTAGGAATTTTGTAGACTCAGTTTCTTTAATTGTTTTGCTATTGTAGTCAACTTGAAGCCTCGGAATATCACTTTTTTCAATCTAAAGTTCATTAAAACAGTTTTATCTAAATTAATTTTAAGATTATTATTATCAAGCCATTTTATTATAGATTTCAATGTCATACTTATTTCAATTTTTAAATTTGTCAAATCATTATTACTAAAGAGGATAGTGCTATCATCAGCAAACAATGTCATACAATGTCTTGTTACAGAAGGCATGTCGTTAATGTAAACAAGAAACAATAAAAGGTCCTAACACACTTCCTTGGGGAACACCATACCTTACTACTCTGTATTTAGAATCATAAAACATTTCTATTTTTGATTTGAGATCCATTCTGGTGATTCTAGTACATTGTTTCCTACCCGATAAGTAAGATTTTAACAAATCGTAGATATTTCCTCTAATTCCATAAGCATATAATTTTCGCATAAGAATGTTATGATCTACATAATCAAAAGCTTTGGACATATCCATAAATAACGCGGCTGTTGGAGTTTACCATCAATGTAATAACTTTATGAAGAAATGATATATCGCAGTATTTATAGATTTATTTTTTTAAAGCCGTACTGTTGGGGAGTCAGAATATTGTATTTTTGTGGAACCCGTAAAGACTATTATAAATAACTTTTTCAAATATTTTAGAGAATATTGGCATAAGAGCTATAGGTCTATAATACTGCATGTTCTCATTATCTTCTTTTTTAAATAATGGTTTAATTATAGTATATTTTAAACATTCTGGATAAATCCCTTGTTCTATGCATAAATTTATTATAAATGTCAAAATAGGAGAAATATATCACAAACATCTTTAATAATTTTTGTTATTATGTTATCATAACCAGCACTATTAGTATTTTTTAATGTATTAATTATATTTTTAATGTCAGAGGGAATAATCGGTTGTATAAAAATTGAATTAATGTTATTATTAAGTGGAATGTCATAATTATTTTTATTTTTTACATCAGCCTGAACTTCGTCAATAAAGAAGTTGTTCACGGTCGTTTAATTTAATTCTATTAATATTTTCTTTAGGCAGATTAGTTTTTGATTTATTTATTATATTCCATGTTGCTTTGGACTTATTAGTGGACGTCTTCATATAAAAGTTATTCTGTGCTTTTTGAGTCGATTTAATCACGGTTTTATAACGTTTAGAATATAACTTAAACTTATTTTTATTGTTCACACTGGGGCAAGTTCTATATTTCCACAAAAGTTCACGTCTCCGTTTACAACATAGTTTAATACCCCTACTTAGCCATTTAGGGACAGTCTGCGAGTGTACTTTTATCTTAATTAAAGGAAAGCAAAGGTCATATATTAGTTTAAAAAGCTCATGAAATTTAGTGAATGCTAAATTAGGGTTATTTGTAGCATAAACTTCACTGAAGCTAAGCTGTTTAAGGTATTTATTGAATATAAGCCTATTTTCAACGGAGAAGTCTCTTTTCATGACAAACCAATATTTAAGGGTGCATGTTTTCTTTACTGGACATTTAATAATCTGAGCTTTATGGTCTGATACTGCAAGTTCAATAATATCACCAGTACACCCTTTTATGTTATGTACTATGTTATCAATACACCTACACTCACTGGTCGTTGGAACTTGAAAACGAGGTTTTAAATTATGACTTGCAAGTATATTAAAAAAAACCATGTCCATGATTAGGAAATATTGTGATTTTTAAAATATCGATATAAAGTCACCACACAACACTATTCTTGTTATAATTTATAACTTTATTTAAATTTATTTAGGTTATAAGAAACGATTCAATTATTTATACTATTGTTTTGGTGGACAATAAATGCATATAACACATATTTTATGTTCAATTAGTTCAATAGCACAACACTCTATTATATTTGGAACTGATATTATTAATATCATGAATAGACCTACAATTAGAAGCCAATTTATAGTTACATAAATCTAGAACATGAATATCATTCACAGTCATATTATGTTCTGTAATGCTAGAACATTATGGCTTGCCCTTTTGAGTCAATTCATTCAAAGATACTAAAGAATGTCCGATTTAATAATAAGACCAGCGATATTTGATGCCAAATAAATATATATTATACACGAATAAATTATTACAATTGTTAGCTTGGTTAATTCACAGTGGCATTATCACAATTATTTATAGAAATGTTAATTATTACAGTTATTATGGTCAATTTTTTTAATGTCATTATCACAATTATTTACAGAAATGTCATCATTATTTAATTATTATCACTGAAATATATGCAATTTTTGAATTATTATTATTAGTATTATCATTGGTACACTCGTCATATAGTTATTTAATGTCAAATTTGTTTGCGTGCAATGCTCGACATATTTCCTTTTGCTAGATACCCTTATAAGTGTTGTTTACATTATCACGTTTAAATTTATAAAGTACAAATTTATTTAACAAGGATCTAGGTTATCATGAATAAGGAATAGAGAGAGTACAACGTATTTTTATGTTCGAGTGAACAGGACGGTTCGGACGCCCCTGATCGTAAGTGATACGCCATCAGAGCGGGATTGAAAGAGACCAATAACTAATAAATATTTATTATTCTTCATCAAAAGAGCGTCGTGGCTCAGTGGTTGGATTGTTGCCCTCCTACCGAGAGGGCCGAGGTTCAAAACCCGCTACGTACATATGTCTTCGAATTATCTAAATTATATGTACGTTATCCGACGCTCTTACGGTGAAGGAAAACATCGTGAGGAAACTGCGCACGCCTGCGAATAGATTCAAAGTTGTGCGTGAAGTCGACCAATCCGCACAGGGCCCTCGTGGACGACTAAGGCCTATACACCCTTTACGGGTAGGCTCGGCCCTCGGGGGACGTTTAATGAGCTGATGATGATGGTTCTCCATCAATGCACCGCCCGTCACCCGAGACAACAGTGTTACTCTTTACTCGTAAGGAAGGTATAATAAATAACTTAAAACAAATGTCTCTATAAACAAAGGTATGTATGTACGTATACACAACGAGTAATTAAAAACTCAAGTACCGAACCGAATTAGATTAGAAAAAATATGTTCTAACATATTTGTTTTAGTTAAGAATAACTATGCGAGTAACTCCAATTTGTTTTCGAAATATTTTTGGAATGTAATTAAACGTTGATGAACAAATGTCATTTTTTTAATCATTTTCCTGTAATTGTCAGTTATTAATAGACGGTTTGCATGTTACAAAATTAAACATTTTGTCTCCTTTTATATTTTCATTTTTATGTTAATACAAAGATAATAAAGTCACAATAAAATATACATAACTACAAAATGGAACATACATAGGTATATTTTAAGGCATAGACAAAGGGACCCAAGTAGGCAAAGGAATAGGACTTAATATTAATAATATTGCTTCCTCTATTTAGAGTCGAATAGCTTTCATCGTGTTCGCAGTTCGCTTAGTTTCAAGTACTGGCCAGTCTAACGACCTGACCATACAGATTAACTGAGCCTCTTTTGCATTCTGTTAAAACGGCATATGGCAATCCTTCTTTAACATTACGACATAATATGCGTCATCGTTGAAGGAAGCACATTTTTTACATATTTGTAACAAAAATAAAGGTTCTAATATGAGAAAACAAAGTTAAGCAATAATACATATTGTTCTTGAGTCCGCCTACCAGATTCAGTGTATTTAAAAAAATGCCTACTTAGCCATTATCCTACTCCGCTTTAACCTGACAAATTATAATATGATATAGTAACGAAAGTTAGACAAAGTTTAACTTAGTGGCATGAGTGGTACGTACTTGTACTGTTCGTTAAGTTTGTAACTTGTAGGTCTTTGAGAATGCACTTGCAAAGGGACCGCTTTAAATTTTACTCGGGATTGAACGTTATCTTACTGCTATGTTGTCATGAGGATCGCATATATATCTGAATAATAATTCTAGCTTAATGTGGATAGAGTTTTGTTTGGAAATATAGTGGTAGAGTTGTTGGTAGATATAGGTAAGTATAAACGTGATAATGCTAATAGTAACTAAGCAAAATATATTCTGAACGGCTAGCAAGTCCCAAGGTACTTTTAATAAATCAAGATTATCCCGTCCGACTGCAAACACGGCTCGCTATTTAACTTCGGTGCTTAGTATTATTTTCAGCTTATGGTTAAAAAACCACCATCAATCATGAATACCGTAGTATATTTTGGAACTGTGCCAAAATTCCACCTGATCTTTGGCACGCCTACGAGAAATAATTTAGATTGCCCATTCTTTTATGTGTTTATGGCATGTGTAACTTCTTTCGATTTTAGGCCAAAAGTAAGCCCTTGATTGATTGACGTTGTTATTCCCGTGATAAAAATAGCAATGGTTTTGCCTTATGAGAGTCATCTTAAATATGCAGGATAATGAATTGACTTCATTGCACCTAGTTAACTAATAATGGCGAGAGATAAAAAAAACCATTGAGAGAGCACTACAATTACCAACATAGCTTATCCATTCAGCAAGTAAAGAGGCAGTAGGCTGGTCTGGTGAAGTTTATTAACACTACTGACTAAGAAAAGATACAGTGATAAATCTCTGTAAGAATCTTCTTTCAACACACCATATACTCGTATGTTGTATGTACGTTCGTTAAGTTTGTAACTTGTAGGTCTTTGAGAATGCACTTGCAAAGGGACCGCTTTAAATTTACTCGGGATTGAACGTTATCTTACTGCTATGTTGGTCATAGGATCGCATATTATATCTGCATTGAATAATAATTCTAGCTTAATGTGGATAGAGTTTTGTTTGAAAATAAGTGTAGAGTGTTGGTAGATATAGGTAAGTATAAACGTGATAATGCTAATAGTAACTAAGCAAAATATATTCTGAACGGCTAGCAAGTCCCAAGTACTTTAATAAATCAAGATTATCCCGTCCGACTGCAAACACGGCTCGCTATTTAACTTCGGTGCTTAGTATTATTTTCAGCTTATGGTTAAAAAACCACCATCAATCATGAATACCGTAGTATTTTGGAACTGTGCCAAAATTCCACCTGATCCTTTGGCACGCCTACGAAAATAATTTAGATTTGCCCATTCTTTTAGTGTTTATGGCATGTGTAACTTCTTTCGATTTTTAGGCCAAAAGTAAGCCCTTGATTGATTGACGTTGTTATCCCGTGATAAAATAGCAATGGTTTTGCCTTAAGAGAATCATCGTTTCATATGCAGGATAATGAATTGACTTCATTGCACCTAGTTAACTAATAATGGCGAGAGATAAAAAAAAACCATTGAGAGAGCACTACAATTACCGACATAGCTTATCCATTCAGCAAGTAAAGGGGCAGTAGGCTGGTCTGGTGAAGTTTATTAACACTACTGACTAAGAAAAGATACAGTGATAAATCTTTGTAAGAATCTTCTTTCATACACACCATATACTCGTATGTGGTTATGTACTTTATGCCTCACTGCAATATTTTAACACTAATTACATGCGATGTTAATAGTTTAAAGATATATTGTACATGAGCCTCTCTCTCCGATTTAAGGGCAGACCGCTTTGTTCTACCCCTCTCAGTTGCCACTAGTATACTTCAGAATAAGTTATAGCATTGTTAACCTTATCATCATCTAGTCGAGCATTCCTGCTAATGTCATAAATTTTCTTAATTTACTTTCTGCGTACGCAATATGGTAATATTATCTCTATAGCTCGCGGTTCGTAAACTAAAGTTCTGTGTGACATTGACGAGTTTTGTTTAGAAATGTAGCGGGGGATTTTTGTATTGAGATGCTCACACTAGCTACCGTTAGAGATTGATAATATTGCTTTATACCTCATTTATTTTATCAATCTATCCCACTTTACCCCAGCTATAAATATATAGTAAATATCTACTACACACACAGCACCATTTAGCCCCAAACTAAGCATAAGCCCGTAACTTTTTTGTTACAGGCTTAAAGCTTAGTTTGGGATTAGATGACGCTGTGTGTATATCAGTAGATATTTATTATTTATTAATATTATATAATACATGTTATATCCCCGAAACTGTTCACAAACGCATTGGAGGATGTCTTCAAGACCCTGAATTGGTCTGAACGAGGCGTCAACGTCAATGGAGAGTATATTTCTCATCTTCGTTTGCTGACGATATCGTCATCGTGCAGAGTCATCGGAAGAGCTTGCGGAGATGCTGAACAGCCTTAATGAATCTTCCCGACGAGTTGGGCTTGGCATGAATTTGAACAAGACGAAAGTCATGTTCAACAGTCGTGTCATGCCACAACCGATATGCGTCGATGGCGTCCGTCTCGAGGTTGTGCAGGAGCATAGGCCAAACCATCCAACTTGGCCGGCATAACTTCGAGAGGAGGCTAGTAGGAGGATTCAGTTGGCTGGGCGGCATTCGGAAGCTACGTCATGTCCTAACGTCAACTATTCCGCAATGCTTAAAGACGAAAGTCTTTGAGCAATGCGTCCTACCCGTGCTAACATACGCAGCTGAGACATGGACACTGACTGCGGGATTGGTTCACAAGTGCAGTCACTCAACGCGTAATGGAGCGAGCTATGCTTGGAGTCTCTCTTGGGTATAAGATCAGAAATGATTTAATCCGTAAGAGAACTAAAGTTACCGACATAGCCCCCGGATCAGCAAGTTGAAGTGGCAGTGGGCTGGTCACGTATGTCGCAGAACCGATGGCCGGAGCAGACAGTTCTGGAGGAGACCGCGTCTTGGCAAGCGTAGCGTAGGACCCCTCCGGCCGGTGGACCGACGACTTGCGAAAGGTCGCTGGTGAAGCTGGATAAGAAAGCGGAGACGGTAGTCTGGCGCAAAATGGGGGAGACCTATGTCGAGCAGTGGACTGCAATAGGTTGAAGAGAGATATAATACATTGAAAACATCAAACTTAATGTCCCATACAGAGGTCCTAGATATCACAAATCCAAAATTTTTAACATATAACCATGCAAAACTAATTTAGGTCAACATCACCCGATATCACGGACCTGTTGCTGAAGCATCTCGGAGAGACGTGATCTTGCCACTATACTACCTAGTTCTAAGCAAGAGTACTAATACCCTATGGTGCTAAGGATCTTGCATTTTTTCTTTCATTAAGTTTTTGTATATTTTAATTATTTAACTGTCGTCATCGGTGAATGCTGTGTACACCTGTTATTGACATCCATACTAGTCTAAGTTGTAAGGAAATTGTGTACTTTCAATGCTTTGTGTTTATGTTGTTGGTGCACCTAATTAAATAAATAAAAACATCCAGACCAATACAAACAGACATATTCATGCACACAAATGTTTGTACTGCCCAAGGATCGAACCCGGAACCCTAAGTGTAATGCCGACGTCTCAATCATTATACCAAATAGGTATTCTATATATATCCTCTATGGCTGATAAAATAAATATATATCAGATAAGTGTACAATAGTACGAGTACGCATTGCTCAAACAATTTCCTAGAATTCGATTTTAACCTTTCAAAAAAGGTTCTAAATACTTTTCCAAAAAAAGTAAGACTTAAACAAACAAAAATTAAACAAGATTGTTGTGTACAATAAATTATATTAGTACATAGCCAAAACATATTTTATATGTATTCAAAACAAATCTATTTAGTTAAAGTATTCTTGGAGGCAGTGCCAAGCTAATATTAGAAAGTATTTTTACGGAAACTCTATTCTGAGGTTATTTATCATTAATTTTGAATTGGCACCTACTTCAGGATTGTTAATAAGTACATAGGTACCTACAAGATATTTTTGTGTTCTCTTTATCTTCAAGATCTTAAACTAAATAAAAAAATACCTACTTAGCTAAGTAAATATGTAAATGAAAAACATTTCACCTCGACATCTGTGTAGAATTGAAGCGTCGGTGGCTCATTGGTTTGGACCACAGATTTCCCAATACATATATATTCTGATGTCTGTGTTTTGGACTGTTGCCTTCCGATCTGGAGGGTGCAGGTTAAAATCCCGCGATGTACCTATATTTACCCAGTTATATGTATGTTTATCCGACGCTCTTCTAAAAATATCGTGAGGAAACTTGCGCACGATTACGAAGAGGTTCAAGGGTTGTACGTGAAGTCGATCAAAACTAAGGCCACTGAGCAATCTACCTCTGCTCTACCCTAAACGCTACCTGCCACCTTTATAAATAAATATTTATTACTTACTTTTGACTTATGTTTTCTTTCCAAATTGATTATGTTAAATATTCGCCAAACACGAGAAGAAATAGACGTTTTCATACGTTATATCATTCCTAAGACGTTATATCGTTACGCATAGGTATATGTGATAATGCACTTAAAATGTTTCATTCCTACTCTCAAAGATCGTCACCAATTGTAAAATAGATCAGCACCAAGCAAAGCACTTCCAATCCATTTCGGTGTTCCCCAAGGATCGATATTGTCCCTTTGTTATCTCCTATTTATATAAAATGATATTGTCAACATTGGATTACATGGTTCACGTGACCTTATACACGGATACTTGCCTATTCTATTTCGGATCGTCCATAAACAATATTATTTCGCGCGCTCAAGCAAGATCTCAATACCCTTCCACTTGGTTGCAACAAAATCTATTAACTATCAACGTATCCAAGACTGCCATCGTTATTTATAAGGCAAAAAACAAATTATTCCAGCACATACTCCACCCACAATACATAAATACCTTACAGCAAAAAACACACGAAATATTTAGGCTTGCATATAGACACACACTTAATGGAACATACCATTGACCATAATTAAAAAAACTTTTTCCGTAAGGCTCTTACGACCTATTGTTCGATGCATTCCACGAAAATCTAGATATGACATCACTTATAAAGTCTCACTTGGTTTATCTAATAGAAATATGGAGCAGTGCCTCGAAAACAAAGTTATCAGAACTGCAAGTCACCCAAAATAAAATAATTAAAGCACTATTACACTATGGATACCTTACATCGACTTCTAAAATTTACAAGAAGACAGGCCTTATGAACTTAAAACAACTAATTGTATTTCATACTTGCATGCTTATGTACAAAGTGTTCCACACCTCAATATTAATAACGAAGCGGGTATCGAAACGCTCAATGCGACGTACCAGTTTTCTAGTTCTACCCAAAGTACGAACTAATTATGCCAAACGAATGTTCACTTTTGTGGGACCACAGATCTACAACAGACTACCTTTATCATTGAAAAACATCGGATGTGTGAAGTCGTTTAAAGCAAACAAAGGTTTTGGAAAGCCAAAAATGTATTAAACACAATAACATAGCATAGAACATTAATATGAAGTGGTGAAGTTTTTCATAAGTGAAATAGTGATTCGTCCGACACGAAGCGGCGCCTTGAAAAATAACAATGTTAAATCTATTCTCATGTAAGTGATATTTATGTCTTGAATGATAAATAAAATTATCTTTAAACCTATACGTTCACTATAAAGAGTTCAGTACAAAGCTGTAAGAACTTCATTCACAAAAGGGAGCCAAGACTGAAAATAAATTCTATTTGATCATCACTAGTAGTTGTTTATAATTCATTTTGGGTGTTAACTTAATTTTGATTAAGGTCCGACTTGCGATTGGGACAACAACTTGATGCTCGTGCAGCCTGAATACAAATGAATCGGCTATTTGAATTAGTTACGTTGAGTTAATCTTCGGTTACCCATCGTTACGGTCACTTCATGTTATAGTCATAATAGTTAGATAATAGATTTTGTGGGGGTTTAAAAACACAATAGACCTTTTATTTCTGATCGATCGTATTTAAACTGCTCAATTTTGTAAGGTCAGTCAAGCAAGAGGTCTAGTAGGTGGATGTCTGGTAAATCGAGGTGGACAAAACTGTTAGGCGTGAAACTAAATTTATTATGGGCGGTTAAAATTTCTCGGATCATTTGATTCATCAGACTTCTCAAATTCTTTGTGGCTGCAAGTGATTACCTCTTAAGCGTACAGCCACATACAATGTTATATTATTATACTAAAGTACAAATAACATTCTATTATAATATTGATTTGAGTATTGCTTAGTTTTGGGTGAAGAATGCGTTCTATTACCGATTAAATGAAAAGACAGAAACACTTTGCATTGTCTTGGTTTGACTGCTCGATGGCAAACTTATTGAATTCAAAAATATCAAATACAACTTATTTCATTATAAAAATCGAGGAGTATACAAGGATGTATACAAGTCAAAGTCAAAATCCATGTATTAAAATTAGGTTTACAAAACATACTTTTCAATTAGAAATCTATACAAAATAAAATAAAAAATAAAATAAGCATATATACGGTTGAATTGAGTAACCTCCGTTTTTGAAGTCTGCTAAAAAATATCAAAGTTAAGCACAAAAATGAGTTTGATACTTGAAAAAATGCGCTACAGTATATCTCCTGACATACACAACAAACCTAATAATAACTACTTAAGGCGCAGGGTTTTTAAAACGCCTAACTAACAAGGCCAGAGAATATTTTTCCTTCGTCTTCTTCAAATAGTCTTATTAAGTAAACCAACATACATTAAGTATCTGTTATACTGCTCCAAATTAATAACTATAACCTAAACAAAGCCTACAAAAGAAAAGTAGGTAGCCATTGAAAGCGGCGCTCGCAGTCCTTTTTTTTTTTAATTTTTCAATTGATTTTGTTGTTGGCCTTAACGACGTCACGAGACCGCTTACGGATACCTATCGAAAAAGGAGAAGAAGGACGGCCAATAAGGGCGCCCACTAGGGCTCGAACCTCGAGCTCGCGGTACATCACGTATGTCTGCTATTTATTAATCCAGTTAAATTTTTAAAAAAGTTTGTCACACAGCCAAGGCGATCTATTTGCGTAACAAAATAATAGGTTCTGGTAATAAAATTAAAGCCACTTGGAATATTATTAACAAAGAAACATGTAAGAATAAGAGTCGCGATAATAATTTCTCCATTAAAATTAACGATAATATTGTTAGCGCGGATCTCGAAGTAGCTAGTGTATTTGAAAATTATTTTACCAATATTCCAATTGAAACAACCAGCACTTTAAATTCAAGCTCTTCCATTGCTGGCTCTCTTTTGACATCTAGTGTTTCTGAATGCAAAAAAATTTTTAGCTTTAAGCACATAACTCCAGACACAATAACCAAAACTTTCAAGGAATTAAATATTAAAAAAACAGAAGATCTATGGGGTATTTCTACTCATATCATAAAAGTAATTATTGATAGTATTGCACCCCATCTAGCATTGATATTTAATACTTGTGTAGATAAAGGTCTCTTTCCAAATTTAATGAAATACAGTAAATTAATACCATTATTTAAATCCGGTGATAAAAGTGATCCATCTAACTTTAGGCCATATCTATTTTACCTGCATTAAGTAAAATATTTGAGAAAATTATATTCAATCAGTTGCTTTCACATTTTAACGTTAACAAATTATTACATGAAAACAGTTTGGCTTCACAAAAAATAAAAATACTACTGATGCTGGGATTGCACTTATTAAGCATATTTTTGATGCCTGGGAGGACAAACATGATGCAATAGGAGTTTTTTGCGATTTGTCTAAAGCTTTTGACTGCGTCGACCATAAAACACTTTTATTAAAGTTGAGACATTACGGTGTATCAGAATGCTCATTGAGTCTTGTAGAATCTTACCTCTCTGAAAGAGTTCAAAAAGTCTGTATTAATGGCACAAAGTCGCATGGTGCCCTTTTGCGCATGGGAGTACCCCAGGGTTCAATTTTAGGCCCTCTATTATTTCTAATATATATAAATGACCTCCCTTACTATTGTAAAAGTCTTTCGGATATAGTTCTATTTGCTGATGATACGTCATTGATTTTTAATGTTAACAGACGTAAGGCGACTTTTGACGATGTAAATAGAGCTCTGTCTCAAGTAATGCATTGGTTTACTGCTAATAATCTTTTACTTAATGCAAAAAAAACTAAATGTATAAAATTCACTATGCCCAATGTAAGGCAGGTCGAGACCAACATAACTATGAATGATCAAGTGGAACTTGTAAACTCCACTGCATTTCTTGGTATAACTTTAGATTCAAAGTTACAATGGGGGCCTCACATTGAATCACTGGCTGGTAGACTTAGCTCGGCAGCTTATGCTGTTAGGAAGATAAGGCTTTTGACAGATGTAGAAACAGCAAGATTGGTTTATTTCAGTTATTTTCATAGTGTCATGTCATATGGTCTACTGTTGTGGGGTTCAGCTGCCGACATTAATACAATATTTGTACTACAAAAAAGAGCTATTCGTTTTATCTACAACCTTAGACCCCGTGACTCTCTTAAGGAACTTTTTAAAGAAATAAATATAATGACTGTAGCATCACAATATATTTATGAAAATTTAATTTACGTCCGTAAATACTATCATACCTTTAAAAAAAATTGTGACTCACACAATTTTAATACTAGGAATAGAAACAAACTTGCTGTTCCGGACTTGAGACTACATAAAGTAGGTAAATCTTTTATAGGAAGATGTATAAAGTTTTTCAATAAGGTACCGCAAAATATTGTCGAGTTACCTTTACACATGTTTAAAGCTAGAATAAAAAACCACCTTTCTAAAAAAGGGTACTACACTATTGACGAATATTTATGTGATAAAAATCCTTGGTCTTAAATTGCTCAGCTATTTCAGTGTTTATGATATATTGTTACATTAAGTAATTGTTTTTAAAAAAGGCTACACTGTTGAGTTTTCTTGGGTGCTTCTTTCTCAACAGGCCAATCCACTGAAGCGCTTTTTTTCAAAGCATCAAAATTCATATTTTTAGTTTAGTATTTTTAATTGTTTTTTATTATATTTTTGTATATTTTTTGACGTTCATAAGTGCTTTTTGTAAGCCTAATTTGAATAAAGAATTTTGATTTTGATTTTTGATTTTGAGTTGTCAGGGGTCATTTTTAATACAAAATGTGCTCTCGTACTTAATCCAAGTTTGAAATGAAAGCCGGTCCGGTTGCACTGCAAACGCAATATATGTTTTTAACATAAACCATTCCGTTCGCAAAGAAAATGAAACTGGATTTTAAATAATATTTCATGGCGCTTAGTAAGTAAAATAAAATAGGTTACCCTCTATTGATATAGTTAACGTATTCGTCGTACACGACATAATATTATACAAAGAACATAGAGAACAAGGGGAAAGGTATTAAAAAAACAGGAATTTCATACTTCTCATTCCTTAAGGTATCTTCGGAGGTTTTTACTTATGGTTACTAGTGAAGTTTGGCCCAGTTTTAAATTCAACCTTTATTTGATTATACCGATTAATGTTACCTTGTTTTTCTAAAGACGAATTGTACGAACTTCTGTGTCTAAAACATTAGTCCATTCATTCGCTTTATTTAAGGACTTCAACAATATGACCGTATTCCACATTATTGTGCTGAACTTAAATTCGTATCTAAATTATTCATCTTTTTATATAATACTGTATAACTAAACCTATCCCTTTTTTAGTTCTTCAATCTGGTGCTTCTTGCAAGTCCCAATATGGTTCGTTCCTTAAATTCTCAATAATTTAAAAAAAAAATTCAATTTTTTAAAGGTGGTATTCCTTATCTGTTCATGCAGATAGACTGTTGCCTTCTGTGCCTTAGTTACAGACTGCTTCATTTGATTTATAATAAATAAGTAAAAATGTATATGCAGTGACATTTAGATAGCGCCATATAGGCCCTAAGTTAAGCGTGAAGCTTATATTACGGGTACTTAGCACAAGCTTCACGCTTAACTTGGGCCTACTTAAATACTTTGGGTTCTTGTAAATACAAACATATTATACATAACAACCCCCTAGACCAATCGATAATATAATACATGTTCTTGCACAAAAAAGTTTGTACTGCCCAGGGATCAAAATCAAAAATCAAAATCAAAATTCTTTATTCAAATTAGGCTTACAAAAAGCACTTATGAACGTCAAAAATATACAAAAATATAAAAAACAATTAAAATGCTAAACTAAAAATATGAATTTTGATGCTTTGAAAAAAGCGCTTCAGTGGATTGGCCTGTTGAGAAAGAAGCACCCAAGAAAACTCAACAGTGTAGCCTTTTTAAAAACAATTACTTAATGTAACAATATATCATAAACACTGAAATAGCTGAGCAATTTAAGACCAAGGATTTTTATCACATAAATATTCGTCAATAGTGTAGTACCCTTTTTAGAAAGGTGGTTTTTATTCTAGCTTTAAACATGTGTAAAGGTAACTCGACAATATTTTGCGGTACCTTATTGAAAAACTTTATACATCTTCCTATAAAGATTTACCTACTTTATGTAGTCTCAAGTCCGGAACAGCAAGTTTTGTTTCTATTCCTAGTATTAAAATTTGTGAGTCACAATTTTTTTTAAGTATGATAGTATTTACGGACGTAAATTAAATTTTCATAAATATATTGTGATGCTACAGTCATTATATTTATTTCTTTAAAAAGTTCCTTAAGAGAGTCACGGGGTCTAAGGTTGTAGATAAAACGAATAGCTCTTTTTTGTAGTACAAATATTGTATTAATGTCGGCAGCTGAACCCACAACAGTACCATATGACATGACACTATGAAAATAACTGAAATAAACAATCTTGCTGTTTCTACATCTGTCAAAAGCCTTATCTTCCTAACAGCATAAGCTGCCGAGCTAAGTCTACCAGCCAGTGATTCAATGTGAGGCCCCCATTGTAACTTTGAATCTAAGTTATACCAAGAAATGCAGTGGAGTTTACAAGTTCCACTTGATCATTATTCAGAGTTATGTTGGTCTCGACCTGCCTTACATTGGGCTAGTGAATTTTATACATTTAGTTTTTTTTTGCATTAAGTAAAGATTATTAGCAGTAAACCAATGCATTACTTGAGACAGAGCTCTATTTACATCGTCAAAAGTCGCCTTACGTCTGTTAACATTAAAAATCAATGACGTATCATCAGCAAATAGAACTATATCCGAAAGACTTTTACAATAGTAAGGGAGGTCATTTATATATATTAGAAATAATAGAGGCCTAAAATTGAACCCTGGGTACTCCCATGCGCAAAGGGCACCATGCGACTTTGTGCCATTAATACAGACTTTTTGAACTCTTTCAGAGAGGTAAGATTCTACAAGACTCAATGAGCATTCTGATACACCGTAATGTCTCAACTTTAATAAAGTGTTTTATGGTCGACGCAATCAAAACTTAGACAAATCGCAAAAAAACTCCTATTGCATCATGTTTGTCCTCCCAGGCATCAAAAATATGCTTAATAAGTGCAATCCCAGCATCAGTAGTATTTTTATTTTTTGATCGAATCCGGAACCCTTAGTGTAGTAGCCGACGTTTCGACCATTACACCACACACCACATATAAAAAAATAGATACTAAAGATATAGTTTTAGTAATCCATCCGACGATTGTTGCTAAACTAGCACGATCGCCAAACGAACGAACGTTTATCACCATGTATATTGCATATAGATTTTAATACTCTTTTTAGGTATCTACTCGTATATACAGAGATACAAGGCAGTAAAATTACCTCGATACAATTAAATAGCACCGAGGTAAATTTGAATTCCTTTTACTCTTCGAGTGTTTAGTACATCGGTATGCATTTCAGCAGTGTTACCATAAATAAATAGGCCGCGTTCGATTTTAAATTTCGTGCACGTACTCGAGTGCCACTCTGTTAGTCGATTACGTATTTCGGGCCACATCATGTGCATTGGGCAGCTGATAGAAATACGACGACAGCCAAAAAGGATCTTGTACAACGCCATAAGCAAAATAGACCAATAGTTTCCGGAATTATTTTCACAGAAACTTCAACAATGTACTTACTTACATTTACCGGACTTCTTTCTGTTGCGTATTCGCCACGGTCGGTACTTAGAAGAAAAGTAATTACATTGCGATCAGAAATAACTGAACACGTACACTTTCTATATTTAGGCTCTGTGTTTAATAAGATAAGGTTAGGTTTTATGTATATAGAATATCATTGGGCTTAAGCCATTTAATACGAGTATGCTGTATGAAGTATCACTCGTAAAGTTATAGTTTATTTATCAGCCTTATTAGTATGGAAATGTGCCCTGTACTAAGTGGATTTTTTTTTTTTTTAACAATAAAGGTTTGTATAAAAAGGCTTAGATGTAATGTAGTTTTACAAAATGTACTCATTATGTAACAAACCTCATTCTTCACGAAAAAACATTTCCCGGGAACTTATAAGTACCAAACATAAGAAGAATAGTGCTGTCTAGTCTGGCTATACTCGCAGAGTCTACGCTCTGTGTCTGGGTACCGGACCACCCTATTTACGGCACTGCAAAGAGCCATGAGCTTACATTACTAACTTTTATGGCTCAGCAAACCAAAAGGGTCTTGGCACTTGAAACGAGAGACATAGAACGGTCTCTATCCTGTTCAACCTCTGCCCAGTTTTTAACCCCAAGCTCACGCAGGTCAGCCTCCAATATATGGGACGACCACTCTTTCGTTCAAGATATGCTTTCAAAACTTTGATCCTCCCCCATTCTGACCAAATGACCGAGCCATCGCAGGCGCTGAGCTTTTTTTTTCTCTAAGCATAATTGACTCAGCCACTAACTAATGAAAGGGCTTATCTATTTTTTAATTTCATAAGTACAAAAAGTTAACTGTCATTGTCATAAACTGTAGCCAAGACAGGCTAGTAAATAACTTAAGCATGTGCAGTACGAGAATAAAACAGACCACTTGCCTCGGAACCAAGGGATTAGGTTAATTGGTATCAGTCAAATAAACATACCAACCTTGTTTTTGCCACAAGTCTGAGTAATCCCCAGAAACGGGAAGCGTTTAACTTTGTCATAATAAATCCTTAATTTTCTGTTAGGTTTAATTTTAATAAGACTTAATTTAGCTGACCCTTGGTGTGTTGAATTAGGGAAGCGGTAGAGGAGAATTTGTTAAGTAGTAAGTTAAAAATATATTAAAAAGAGATAATAGAATTGAAGAAAGAGCATTATCTCAAAAAGTCTTTTATAGATCAAATCTGAATTTGAGTTTATAGTGTATAGTATAGTGTTGAGTGTATATGAAAGACTAGGCCTTTCCGATTACACATCTAGAGTATTAAGAAGATTGTGGATAGTGTGATATATTTTGATATTTTTTTAAATAATATATATTTGTAGAAGTATTTAAATTCAATATTCTTTACACGTTGTCGTTCATTGTCTATTGAATTCTTCTTCTTCCTCTTGGCTCTAACACAATATTAGCAATTTCGCTAATACCATGAAGTTGTATCGGTAAGTTTTATCAAGTAGAATTGCGTGATCGGTGACTACAGGTACAGTCAGTTAGTACGTGAGACGACGTAAAGCTGTTTCTAATGCAATACACGTACCACCAACTGACACACCACGTGTGATTTGCAATCGAAACGCAAAGAATGTAAGCAGTTGGGTTACCAAAATCAGATTTAATAAACACACACAGAGACGCTATCAGAACAATCTTAATGATCTTAAGACACTCATACATGTTAGTATTATTTTAGACGACCCATCTGGTGTAATAGGCGAGACGTCGGCTATATAGCTGATCCGCTCTGTCCTCCGGCGCTGTCTTGCTCTTGCGAGACGATCTTCTTATCTCATTCTTTCTGCTGCTTCTTTCTGAAACATGACGCTTTCACATATAGAAACTAAAGCTCTCCAGCTCCTCTTTTCAGTTACCATTGCCTGGAAGATAGACGTTTTCCTACAACTGCTATCAGAGAATTTCTCTGCTCTGGCCATGCAGGTAAAATCCCTCAGGGAAACTGTATCTAGTTCTCCCCCTACATTCTTTACAAGTCGGGTTGTTTTCACGCCTTGCCACTTTCCACAGGTTCATTTCTGGCCTTACACCTAACCGTTATAGGTACTATTATTTTGAACCCACATTTTTTTTAAAGAGGATAATCCCGCATTGGATACTGCCTATTCTGGAGGAATAAGGCGTTATGTCGAACTCCTACCGACAAACCGGTTGTCCAGTCCGTCGATGCCGTCCGCGCGAAGTAGGTGCGTATCCACCTTCAAATCGTTAATTTAACAGTACAAAGTAATTGAATTTGGTTTATATACATATATGTGTTATAGAATAATTGCTTTCATACCTTTGACTTTTAGGACGCTGAGAACATTTTCTCGCTATATTGTGAACAGGCTCCAAACGGGAAGTCTAAGAATGGTATCAGGAGAAATCTCTTTATATTCTACTTATGTTCAGAAGTGCTTTTTGTAAGCCTATTATGAATAAATGAGTTTTGACTTTGACTTTGTGACATGTCTCTCGTGGTGACTGGATAAGGAATTTGAGGGGTTGGGATATCTTCGCAAAAAGTGGGAGCTGTATCCAGCAGTAGACTGGCAGAAATAACCTTGATGATGTTATACCTTTAAATTGTAGAATGTTGCGAATGGAATAATTCTCAGTTACAATTAATACTTAAATTAATTCATTACAAGATAACTAGCTATAGTGCAAGTATACGAGGATACAAGACACAATTTTAAAGTAAATACGTTATGCAATTGTTGTTTGTGAGCATAACGCTGCATTAAGTAGCGAAAATTATTCTATTTGAGATCTAAACAAACCCGTTTTCTGACTCAGTACTCGTGTATTTTCCGTATTGTTTTACTGGACCTCGCGTGCAAAAGGATATTTTAAGGAAGGATTGCTAAATTACAAAATGATCCTGGTATCAAAATAATACGATAAAGCTTGTATGTCCTTTTATAATAGCATACGTAGATAACATAAATATTAATGTGTATATATATACACACCTTTGTATATATATATACAAATCACTATATATATATATATTATGATTTGCAGTTACTATGGTCACAGGCACACTTTACAAAGGAACTTTTGTCAATATTAGACTGTAACATTTTTGTAATATTTTGTTATTTTCATTAAAGCTCGTCGTTACTATTTCACACCGCTCGCAAGAGATTCACAGGAGTCTTAAGTTTGTTGTTTACATTTTGTTCTGTAATGTCATAGAGGTTTGCTGCTAACAGCGTAAGTAATTTTATTTTAAAACATTAACGTCTTGCCTTTCTGTGGTACATTAAGCTCGGTATTTCTTAACGGCTAACATGATCAATAAGTCATGGCGTAGAGCCATTTACGAGTATTACTTCGTGTGCTCTGAAAAAGGTATTGCAAGAATTGGATTGTATACATTCGGAAGTAACGGTGTCCGGTGAGTTATATATGGGTCTGTGCCCAAAAAAAGGTAGAGATGGAAGCCGGCTGGATACGTCCCTGTCATGAGAGCTTTTTCAGATATACCTTTGCCGATGAACTTAAAGCTCGTATAACACTATTAGATTTTTTAGAATTGTCAAATTAAAAAGCAAAATACTTGGTTTGAATCCACCGCTAGCACAGATGACTTTTAGCGCTAAAAGATATGTGCCGAGCTAAGTGCGTCCCAAACTAGAACTTGTGGCAAGGAAAGCAAGGTAACCAAGTACCTAATGTTAAGAAAGAAAAATTAGCCTGTACGAGCCGGTAACGCGAATGGTGACTCGTTGCATCTACAGGGGGGTTGTGGAAATTGCTGATGTTGACGAATGACGAAATACAACTGAATGTATGCAACAATAAGATTATAAGTTACAAAAATATAACTTTTCCGTCATTAAGTACACGAATTTAATTTACATTCAGTAAAAGAGGTTCTGGATAATAGGCCTCTCGCAGTTCATGTTCATAAAGTTTTAATGTGCGCATTTTGTAATCTTTCTATTTTTATCCAGTAAATTCATATCAAGAATAAAACAGTAGTTTCGGATATTATGTTATCAATCAGTCTACCATTCGTGACTGAAGACAATTATTTAGGTCGACCTTTGTCGATTGTCCTTTGAAAGTATGAACGGTAGGTATCAAAATTTCAGTGTCTGTAAATGTAAATACAAACCTTGTAAAATACGTTGGTAAATAAGGTTCGAGGTTTTGTTTGACGGCAGGCCAACAAACTCTGTTATTAAAATTTCGTAAAGTTCGTTGCCCAGGAGGTTGCAAATATTAATCCTGGGTTATTACTAAATAAGGACACAGATTCAGAGAATTAACTTACGTAATGTACATTAGCATTCTTAATTATCATTGCTGTACTTAGTTTAATGTCCATTAATTTGTTGATTAAATAATGAGAAATTGTTTTATTGCGTCTGGATAATTAATTACTTTTACACCGCAAAAATATATCATATCAACTTGCACTTTAAATGTCTTTTGTTTTAAAGAGATTTGAAAAAGGCGGTGTTACTTATTAATTATTAGGCTTAAATATAAGTTTATTTAAAAAAATGTGCAGACTAATTTAGAACATCCTTCGGTTTTGAGGTTGGTCAAATATAGAAAACAAATGGCGAATTGTATGGATTAAAAATAATTATGGTTGAAGGATGTGTAGAAATAGAAATCATTGGAGGAAACATCTTTTGTGAACCGAAACTTGGTGTTTCCTTTCAATTAGCGAATGTGGTGTTGGCGTTGTGCCAACACACATTAGATCAATTTTACCGAGTTGGTTCATATGACTTCAATCAGTTTCCGGAAAAACTTGAAGCTTTTAATGAGACCGACTGTGATTTTCACAATTTCTAAAAATATGTTCATTGTTTCCTAGCTGTATCGTGTATATTACCCGCGGTATAAGGTATTCTCTTTCAGTAAAACGTAGCCTACGTGTTAATGCACGCGGTCGTTAAAAGGATTCTCAGCGGAAAAAATGCCAATTGTTCATCGGCCTCCAAATTTCTTGGCCTTATTTTTAATATTCCTTTTTAAACTTCAACAACCACTTAAGTGATATCCCATCTATTTTTGAGTTATATTGCTAGTTATATGGAATGAAAATTTCGAATTATATAAATCGATATTAAAAACTTAACTTTAAAGGGAAAAAATACCTTCATCAAAAAATTATTCAACATAATTCCATAACATTATTTCATGGTCTGGCTCCTGGACTATTAGTTTTAACGCGTTCCAATCTAAAATTCTGCAAAAATTCACAATACGCTACCTAGACCTACCTAAGTAATACAAAGAAACTTTATACTTAACTACTTATATTTCATTTGTTAAAAGAGACTAATACAAATATGATCATGCACGCAAATGACTGCATGAGAATTGAAACCTTCTGAATCATCATATGTCATCATAGTAGACAGCAAATTTAATTTTATTCTTCCATAAGTTCTTTCAGTGGGCATATGCACGTTTAGCGTCAACCTTAAGTAGGTCCAACATAGTTTGCCCACTTCCGTATCGTACCAACTATGCAATATCTTCTAGTGCCTTGGCGTAGGACTTAGATACGGTATTTGTCAGTGTACTTGAATTCGTGACACTGTCACAACTATCCCCCCTGCGAATTACGGTTAGTGTGTAACTTTCTGATTAGTATTTTAGATAACCGTGAATTTATAAACATTTGTTTCATCGAAATTCCAGTAGCTTCGAACAATGTTCAAAATATAATCGTATTTCGAATCGATAATGTGAAACTGAAAACTTTGCTTTAATTGATATTGTGGGAGAAGCCACACAAAGAGGAAGGTAAAATGTTTATATGGAACATTTTAAATAGTGTTCTTTAAAATATGTCATTCAACCCTAGATCAACAATAAACTAACTGTTGATCTGAGCATTCAACCTTCAGTTTATTATTTTCCTACGTACGTATCTTTTAGACAAAAGTGTCGCTTGTAAGTCAGGTTTACTGAAAGCAATTCAAATGTCATTTGACAACTAGATTCTTCAATTTGATTGATTAGCCATTCTGTGTCGTATTTCGTTACTCTAAGTGTGTAGTTCCATGGCTCATTGCCACTTTTCTGGTGGATTCCTCTATAAAGCGTCTTGTAACCTTTATACTACTAAGATCTAAGTACTACGACTACTTGACCAGCTAGCGAGTCTACAAAGCTTTCTCGAATGGCTGTTATTATTGAGGGTTCTGGACCGTTGAAAGCGTCATCTAGCTCCATATTAAGCGCAAGCTTATAGTTTGGGTACTAGTGCTTGAGGTTTTTCAAGGAAATTTTGAAAAGGTTAGTCGACATCACATGTGACCGAAGATCTGGCAGCAGCTACCTTGGACAGAGAATCAGTCTGGCAATCTAAAGGGGTAATGCTGCCAGTATTTTCGGAACCTTGCCGAAAGGGACTTCTTATAGTTATATTTTTTAGTTTTAATTATTTATTTTTAAGTGTATAGGGTTTAAGGTATTTTAGTTATCTACTTTTATTTTTTAGTATATTTTCTATTTCGATGTAATTTATTTAAATAAACAATTCATTTATCTCTAAAAATATATGGAAACGTTAAGGCACTAAACAACTGATAAACATACTTACTTATATATTTTATTTTGTAAATACATACATATTAAATTAGAAATTAGAAAACCCCCAGACCAAAACAAACAAACATGTTCCTGCACACAAATGTTTGTACTACCCGGGGATCGAATCGATCTTTGTGTACTAGCTGACTTCTCAAGCTTTTGCACCAAATGGGTCGGCAGTAGGACTCAATATATCCCACCCACACAAATAAACTTCACCTTTCGCAAGTATTCAATATGTATAACATTTATACAGATTCCTTTTCACTTTTCATATAATTGAATTGTAATGACGACGTACTTGAGAAACAATATTTTATTATTGGATGTCCTCAGTCATTCCTTGGGAGCACCCACGCGTTTCCACCTCCATTTACAAAAGTGTGTTTCGCAGAATAATTTAATTTAGCTTTAAATAAACATATTTATTATTATTTTATTGAATTAGAACTCAAAACAAACACTCGTATTACTTAAAATACATAATATTGCCATGTTTTTTATGTAATTCGGTAGGTATGTCATTACTGATTCTTCAACCTAAAATAAAAAGTTCCTTGAAATAAGCCCCACTCAGACAGGAGTACGTAATAAAAAAATTAACCTTGTAGTAAAAATAATTAAATAAAGGCTTCCATTGTAGTGCTTTATTCTATGGAATGCCTATGGAGTATTGAAGGTATGCATTCAGATCAAATAACGAAGTCCTAGATGAAAACTGATTGTATATAAAAACCAATACTGAATATTGTATGCGTGCGTATGATTTGAGAGAAAAGCGTCCCAAATGAGATCACGGATCTTTTAAAGGGATCTCAAGATTTCTTCGGGTCACCACATGGGACCATTATTGTTTTCTTTATTATGTTAAAGCTGTCCTTAAGGCGTCGTGAATAAGTAACAGCATTTTTTTAAAAAGTTTATAACAGCAAGAACTTAGAATATATTTGTATAAGTTTATCATTCAGATTGTCTCCTTTTAAAAAGGGTTAATGTCTTTAAATTGGCACAAGTTTCGAGATGTGGGTTTGTCTACCATTCAAGTAAAATATTGCCGTAATATTTTTTGTTTGGTGTCACTTTTAAAATATATTTAAAATCATGTAAAATATATTTTAGAAGAAATATAATTCAGAAATATGAGGACTGTCACTTAAAGAAGCTTGTCGCCACAGCGTATTAATCTTCCGTTAGTAAATAACATTGTAGGCAGGGTACAGATAACAGGAATATTAGGTATAATATATGGTAATTGTTACTAGGTAGCCAACACAAAAATACAAGCAAATATTAATAAATATGTATTTAACTAGCTGACTCGGCGAACTTCGTACCGCCACAGTCAATTAATATCGTGTTACCTTTAGCCGAACTCATTTTTAAAACATTTAATTTATGAACGAACACGTAAACGTTAATCATTTGTCATTATTTCTGAACGCATGTCATCTATTACGTATATTAATTGACAGGATGAACAATAAATGTTTGACAGGTACGAAACAAAGGTGACATTTAGGAAAAATGCTTTATCTTTTTTTGTTATATGTTTTCGTTAAGTTTTCATTAGTTTAAGATGTATTCTGCTATTCGGGCGGGGACAAATTCAACGAACCAAAAACCATGAAAATTGGTCTAGCCGATCTCGAGTTATAAGTGTTGAACAAACCCAACTTTGTTTATATATATATATATATAGATATAATAATATAAAAACAAAGTATTTACAATGCAGGCAGACAAAACTAAATGTATGTAATAAACAGTGCTTACTAAGATCTGGCATATTTGAATTTGAATCTATTTCAATCAATGAATCAATCATCGTCCACTGCTGAACATAGGTTTCTATGTCTGCTTCTTAAAATACTGTGGTATTACAATTAAGTAAATAAAGGTGGTGCCAATCGCTAAATTATAAACACCCGGCTTCGTTCTGCCGTATTGTATAATAGCAGCCTTATCTAGTTACATAATTTTTAAACATTGAATTTGCAATAGCGCTCGATGTCGTAACCGTCTTGCTTTCTTTACATATCACGATTGCAATTTCTATCGCTTTTCGGCAGTCCGCCGGATGATAGACGAGTTAGTTACATCTTGATATTAAATTTGGATAGTTATAAGTTGCATCTATCAACAGTAGTAGGAAGTAAGTTGCCTGAAAGTACTCAGTGCTGTTAATATATTAATAAGTTACCCATACTGTCCAGAATTATAATACATGTGTATATATATACATATATGTATATATACGAGTTCGAAATATAGTTAATTCGTGTTAAATTAAGAATATAATATTGACAGCATTGTTAATCTATTGATTGCCGGATATGGAATGGAAAATCTATTGTGTCTGGCGCTTAAATGCGTCATTGACGGTTAAAGGGTTATATTAAACCTTTAAAATTTTATTGCTTACAATACTCAGCATGGGTGCTGAGCTCATTGGTGTGGACTGTGACTGTTGTTTTCAGTTCTGGAGGGTGCAGGTTGAAAACCCCACCACGTACCAATGTCTTTTCGAAATTATAAATCGTTTATCCGACGTTCTTAGGATGAAGTAAAACATCTTGAGGAAACCTTCGCACGCCTGAAACAACGATATTTGTTTGAGTTTATATTAAAAGAAATTCCATACACGAAAAGTTGGTTTTATGAAGAAAAAGCTTTTATAATTTACTAGCCATTTCGAATTCAATTTAAACCTGCATACTATCTCGCATATGATATTAATGTACGTGACGAACTTACCTATAAGATAATGTTCCAATAACGATTTACTTTGAAAGCTACACTTTGCGAGTGCATTCTCAAAGGCCTCAGTTCACCTACTTGTAAATAGGCTAAGTACACACCTTTAGTTTTACCAAGTAAAACTTTGCTGAACTTTCGTAACTGCTCGCTACCGGTTGCTTTGTGTGTTGTTTGTCTGGTAGGTTGGGGATTTCTTTTAGACGTTTTATATCAAGATATTTAACTTGAAGTTTTACACCCATATTGATAGATCCACATTGAGAAAACAACCGTATTTTACTCGTTACCTGTAAGCGAAGAGTGAACCGTAGAAACAGTAAGACAAATATTATATAAAACATGTGTGCTTGTGAAATGTTTCCATTGTAAAAAGGACGAAATTACCACACGTGTCTCTGCATAATTAAATAAAGCTCTAGACTAACAAATTTGAATTTAATATGCTATTCTTAGGATAGGTAATTTAAATAAATGGTATTATGTTCCGGCTAACATAACTATACTTTTAAGAATCTATTTTAATTAGATAGCTTATTTTGTAATTTTGGACTATGATTTTAATTTCAGGAAGAAATGGCGTACCTATATGGCGTCATTCACCTAGGAGCATCATTCGAAACTGGCTATATTGTTAGATATATGAATAAAACATATCTCTGTGTATACACAGATAAAATAATGTTTTTTAAAGAAAAAAAAGTAAAAGTTTTAATTTTAGTTAGACACAATTTCACAATTCACAATTATCAGTTAGTTAAACCTCGCCACCGATGGGCACGAGCCTACCTGTAAGGGCATTTAGACCTTAATCGTCCACGCAGGCCCCGTGCAGATTGGACGACTTCACGCACAACCTTTGAATCTCTTCGCTGGTGTGCGCAGGTTTCCTAACGATGTTTTTCTTCACCGTTCTTACGTTATCTTGCGTTGGGTGACGTGCATATAATTTTGAAAACATATTGGTACGTGGCGGGATTGAGCACACACCATTGAGCCACAGACGCTCTCAATTAAATTAAATAAAAATATATAATAAAAAATATATATTAAATTTAAATTATAAAAAACGAAAACACTATAAATTTATCTATTTGACGACCCATTTGGTGTTGCGGTTGAGAGTCGGCCGCAACACTAAGGGTTCCGGGTTCGATCCCCGGGCAGTACAAACATTTGCGTGCATGAACATGTCTGTTTGTAATGGTCTGGGTGTTTCTATGTATAATATGTATGTATTTGCAAAAAAAAAATGTATACATGTATGTTTATCCGTTGTTTAGTACCCATAATACAGGCTTTACGCTTAACTTGGGGCTAGATGGCGCTGTGTGATTGTCAGTAGTATTGTATAAACGGACCACACATTAAAAAAATAAAAGCAACAATGAGTAATTCCATAAAGTATTTACTACTAAGTGAGTCTGTAGACGGTGTCCTAAATCAAACCTCGCTATGGTTGCCCCACTGTACCTACCTACCAGTACCAGAGAGTACCAGTGCAAACTCTCTAACGACGAGAGCCTTAAGTAGTTGAAGACGTACGGAGAACGAAAACAGGAAGTGGATTCCCGAAATAATGGTGATGAGCAGGTTGCAAAAATAGCAGTGCTAAGTTTACTTGATGAAACCGCCACAAAATGAATGAATTTATCATTTCACTGTAAACTAATACCGAAAGTTTAAATAAACAACCACTGGGCTCAAACGCCGGAACACCTCCTAAAGCGGATCTCACTGTTTTTTGATGGATTAATGTTATTATTTGCCGGAAATCTGCACTTTTAGAGCGTCGGTGGCTTATTGGTGCGGACTGTTGCTTTCCGATCTGGAGGGTGCAGGTTGGTAGTTGTGTGACTTATCAACAACTAGCTTTTGCGTGCGACTTCGTCCGCATGGAATAGTTACTTTGGCCTAACGCTCTCCTTAACCCGCTACTTCGTTTATATAGGTGAGTTAAAACTGCGATATCTCATAAGATATTTATTTAAATTTAATGATGTGAAGGGCAATTTTGTTTAAAATGAAATACTTGTGATAATTAAAGTATTTATTTGGATAAGGATTGATATCATATTTATGAAAATAGCTTCACAATAAGACGCATTATTTTGGAAAAAATTTTTAGCAAAAAATATGTTATAGGGAGCTAACCTTGAAAGATAGACATATGCTGTCGCGAACTTTTTTGTAGACCTTTAAAAGGGTAACAATACTCTCATACATGACTTTTGCGAAACTTTAACAGTTTACGCCGCGTACGCAGCGGAATCTCCAAGTAAGAAAATTACCCCCCGGATTTTGAAACATTCTTCATTGCTGCTCCGCTTCTATTGCTTGTAGCGTGATGATATGTAGCCTATAGCCTTCCTCGATAAATGAACAATCTAACACTGAAAAAATTTTTCAAATCGGACCAGTAGTTCCTGAGATTAGCGCGTTCAAACAAACAAACTCTTCAGCTTTATAATATTAGTAAGATTAAAACTAAAAACATATAATTATTTATTTACGTGACTTAGATATGAGTCATATTACGTTACTCAAAGTCATGTCACTTATGGCTAAGGCTAGTGTATCGGGGATGCGGGTCAATGCGTTCGGGCGATACGCTTGGATGAACCGCATTAACACTAACATTCATTTAGGTAACCACCACCTTGTACTTGTAAATGCAAAGTATTTCATCATCATCATAACCAGTCTATAACGGCGCAATGCAGGGCACAGGCCACAGCATAGCTTGGGAGCATAGAGAGATTGATCTGTTACCTACCACGCATGCCCAATGCGGGTTGGTGGTCGTATCGTCTACCATTATCTTGTATCTTGCAATGACTTAAACATACTAAGAAAAATTATATAAAACCGCGCCGGCCATTAAAAAAGTACCTATGCCTTGCTTAATAAAAAAAGGTATTTATGTGAAACCCCGAAAGAATAAGCAAGCTGTAGTGGCAGTAGGCTGGACATATCTGTCGCAGAACCGATAACCATTAGGGAAGCGTGTTCTCGAGTGGAGACCACGTCTTGAAAAGCGTAGCGTGGGGTGACCTCCAACAAGATGGAGTAATGACATCCGTAAAACGGCCGGTTACAGTTGGCATCGGAAAGCGGTAGACAGATATATGTGTCGTGCTGTTGGAGAGGCCTATGTTCAGCAGTGGACAGGAGTAGGCTGGTGATGATGACGTGAAACCCATTGAAATGAAAAAGTTACCTTTAAGTCATCACCCTACGTATGCATTTTTTTTATGGTGTCGCGTCGGGGGATCGCGCTTGTAGCCACACTAGACTACGAAATCAGTCAATCTCACCAAAAACATTTCATGTAAAATGTTGCCAAGACGACCACATATAGGGTTACCAAGCCCGAAAAAAATTTTTCCTGAAAAAATCCCTGATTTTGCAATAAATTTCCTGACTTCTAGTGAGTGGGTAAATGTAGGTAAATACCCGCTCTTTAGAATATTTTTTTCCTCTGTTCTGTTCGATTACTTAAGCATAGGTGCGGTAGGGGCGTAATAAATAATATTTTAATATTTCATATTATTCTTTTATTAAAAATTCCTGACAATTACATATTTTCCCTGTTCCCCTGACAGAGAGCTACAATTCCGGACATGTCAGGAAAACTTCTGAATCTACATAGCCTAACTCCACCGAGCCTAATTTCAACAAATTCTACATACCAGTAAATATGTATGGCTTGGCTATTTCGTGTGTGTTTCGTTATTTCCAAATTCTATTTCTATTTTTATTATGTTAGTAATAACAGAAAAAAGTTAAAAATATGTTAGCCATACCTTAATACTAATTTTATGAGCATGCTTCTTTCTTAAATTAAATTTAGACATACATGTCCCAGGAAGATTGTTTATCTACCAATATCTCCTAGCCAATACTCACAGGACTATTCTAAGTAAGCAAGTTTATTCTATACTCTGCCTTCATTTCTTCCGCTATTGTGTCGCAGAAACCTGTAATATTAAAAACGATTTAACTAATAAAATAACTTTTACTTATATATACAGGCTTGGTACAGGCAGTAGGTATATATATCTGCGATATCTACTTTTTATGTTATTCTAAATATTAACGCATATACCAATATCGCAATAAACCTTAGCATGTTTTCGAGCAATTTATGTTCGTTTTTTATCCTTTGCATAGTCCATATATCTGGAAATGCTATATTGCTGGAATGTGTGAAAAGGTTCAATCTCCAAACAAAAAAAAGTATATTAAAACGTACCTTCATGTGTGTTTTGTATGGCCGGTGGAAAAACAAAGATTCATTCGCAGTCGCCCGCTGCACGGCTCTTTTATTTTAAATCGTAGTAAGCACTTACTACAAAACGCAATGAACAAAATTTTACAAAATGAATAGGACGTCAAGTGAATTCCAACTTACTGGTTCAGAATATACCCTAGGCTTCGAAGAATCCAGTGAGGAATATAAAATGGGCATTATTTTTACAAGTTGTTATTTAACTTAAATGTTTGTTTGTTCGGGTGGAACCTTACAACTCAATTTTAAGTTAACGCAAGTGCGTTCAACCGTTTGAGCTGGGCATGCATTTTTAAAAAAGAGGGGTGTTATAAGTTTGACGTGTCTGTCTGTCTGTGGCAATCATAACTCCCGAACGCATGCAGTGATTTCAATTTAGTTTTTTTTGTATTAAAGGTGACTTATGTGCGAGTGTTCTTAGACATGTTTGATGAAAATCGGTTGAGCCGTTTAAAAGTTGTGAGGAGTGAAAGTGGGGAGAGTAACCGAATGACTGCAAATATACTTGGAGTCAAATGAAACCACACTGAAATAAAAAATATCGACGATTTCCCCCGACGCAAAAACAGGGGTTTTATAAGTTTGACGTGTCTGTCTATATACTAAAATCTAACTTAACCTAACCTACCTATAAAAAGTATGAAATAAAAATTAAAAAAAAACCCCGACACCAGAACTTAAGTAATTTCCCTTTAAAAAGTAAAAAAAATAAATTTAAAATTTAAAAACTCCGACACAACAACTTAAGTAATTTCCCTTTAAAAAGTAAAAAATAATAAAAGAAACTTAATGTTAAAGTACCTAAGAATCTATTAATAATTCTAAAAAAAAACGTCGCGTTGGGGGACCGCTCCTTATTATTTCTTTCTTATCTACGATATTTTTCATAAGATGGTTACCTCTTTAGGCTTTTACCCAAGACTTATATTACCATTTTTTTTTTTTGTGTTAATTAAAATTAACGTATAAGTACTTAACTACAACGCGGAAAATAGGAATATAGTGTGGCGGGCGGCAGAGTGCAGTCCGTAGTCACAGGCAGTGTGCGGCGCGGCGTGTAGTGAGGGGGGCGTTACGTTGTCAAGTCTGTTTACCCGAGCGGGCAGACACGCCAAGGTAGACGTCATTGACGGTCGCATCTTTAATGCAAATTTTTCTAAGGAATTGCATAAAAGTTTTTGAATTATTATCTTAATTTTGTTTTTATGTTCATCTCTGTTACTTAATTAGACTATTTTTATTTAAATTGTTAGTTTAAGAGCGGTCCCCCAACGCGACGTCTTTTTTTAGAATTATTAATAGATTCTTAGGTATTTTAACATTAAGTTTCTTTTATAATTTTTTACTTTTTAAAGGGAAATTACTTAAGTTCTTGTGTCGGGGGTTTTTAAATTTTAAATTTATTTTTTATTTTAGTAATTTTGGATTTGGGACGGAAATCTGTGCGTGGACCTTTATTTAACTAGTTATCATTTATTAATTGTTTAATTTTATTTCGGGTCGTTTCTCCCCTCACATTGTAAATGTAACTTTATGATGATGATGAAGCTATACTAATACTATAAATACGAAATACTATGTCTATCTGTTTATTACCCTTTCACGGCAAAACATCTGAACGGATGTTGATGAAATTTTGTACGGTGATAGATGTAAACCTGGAGACGGACAAAGGCTTCTTTTTGTCAAAATTTAGCCCTCCAATACCCTGAACAAGAAGTTTGTATGGAGCATTCCGCATTTTTTAAGGTAGCAAGTTAAAAGTTGGTATGCGGACTATTTGTCACTAATAAAAAATCATAAACCATATTTTTTTTGGAAATTTGACTCCAAAATAAAGAGAGGAAAATTTTATATGAGACTTTCCACGGTTTTCAATTTAGAAAGCTAAAAATCGATGGAAAGACATACTATAGTCTATAGCGGCGTAAAAATAAAATTTTGTTTTCGTAGCCAGGAAAGGGGAAATTTGTTACCCTGCGTTTTATTATTTTTAATAAAAGAGTAGATAACTAAATATCATTACCATTGAACCTATAGTTTATAAAATTATAACTGAACAAAATCGCATTTCAGTTTTTTTTCTTTCATAATTATCGCAAAATTCGCAGCCATCTAGTTGGCAATTTTCCAAGTAACTAACTATTTACTATTATTTGAAGTTTGTTCAAGACGTCTGGCGCTACACTTTCTATTACGGCGTAAGTAAAGAATTATTTATAAAATAACGACCTCGCACAACACAATAGACAATTTTGTGAGAAAGTTAGTCTTTGTGTCAATTGATCGGGGATTTAAATCTATAGCACTTATATTTATATAGTTTCAATAAAATGTTAGCAAAATGGATTAAAGCCTTCTGTTCATCTAAATAACTAGTTAAGGCTTACCGCAAACTCTCAAAACAGTATTACAATAATATTGCTTAGCCAGTACAAAAATGCTGACGTATCATTATAGTAATACTGTTTTAAGAGATGGCGGTTACCCCCAGATCTGGTATTATCGTTTGGAGGCCGACTACTGCCTACACTAAACCAATCCAGTGCTGTACAAATATTTGGTGTACCAACGAGATGTCTTTTTGGTAACGCGAATAGGGACTGGTGGGAGTGAAGAGGCCGGAGTGGTACTATGGCCCCTCAGAAAACCAACGTGAAATAACACGAGCGTTCTGTTCCCAAATTAAAATATATATTTTTTGTTTTACTCTGGTAATTTTAATTGTTTTATATTGTTATTTGTTTGTTTGTATAGACATTTATAAGTGCGTATTCCAAGCTAAAATTGAACTAATTGATTTTGACTTAAACTTTGAATTCGTCATTCGGCTCGCTTAAGTCAGTGCATTAAATATAGTCAGGTTACGTCTTCCCTATTACTTCCATTTCAATTCAATTCAACTTATTTCATAAAACAATTGTGTGGAAAAGGTGATATAAAATAAAGACAGTGCAAAAAACTATACAATTAAAATTTACCACTATGCTTGTCAAGTCGCGGCCGAGTGGCTTTTCGCATTTTAGCCGATGCGTAAGCACTGTGTGTCTTGCTCACTGCCACATCAACTTGTTAATTCTGTGTGTCAGTGATTTTTATTCTTCGTTCTTATTTCGTAGTACCCCAAAGAGCCTCTCCATGGTTTTTTACCTAGAAGCTATTTAAAAGGCCCTAAGCGAGGGACCCTGTTTCACTCTTGGAAATCACCTGATCGAAAGAAGACCCATAGTCTGGGTACTTAAATCTTACTTATTTCTTTCGCCGTCATGAGTTTTTACTGCCTGGGATCTCATAATCTGCCTGCCTGGGATTTCATAATCTTTCCTCTGGATACTGGTATGTATATGAATTTAATTTTTAAGCTATACTGAAATGGAATATACTCGCACGTTTAAAGCAATTTCACATAATTTCCAACTATGTGCGGGTAGAAAAACGAATAAAATGTTACAAACGATGACAAGGAATTTAAAAAATGTTTATACTTGGCTCGGGGCCAAAACACGGCATATTACTCTCAGGGGTCGGTGTTCTTTAAAATGATAAAAAAAAACAAAGAAGTGCACTTTTAGAGAAGTGGATTATAAGAATTATTATTATTCTAAAAAAAAACACAATAGGGACAATTTTTTAACCTATTTTTGGCCACAATAATCTGTTTATAATATTACTAGCTTTTGCCCGCGGCTTCGCTCGCATTAAATTCGGGATAACACGGTACTTTCATTTATCACTATACATAGGATTTCCCCTCCCTCCAACTTTAAAGGTTTCGGGGTCAATTTCAGAATTTTTATTAGCAAAAAATATGTTATAGTGAGCTTACCTTAAAAGATAGACATATGCTCTCGCGGACTTTTTTGTAGACCTTTAAAAGGAGAACAATACTCTCATACATGACTTTTGTGTAACTTTAACCGTTTACGCAGCGTACGCAGCGGAAGCTCCAAGTATGAAAAAATACCCCCGATTTTGAAACATTTTTCATTACTGCTCCGCTTCTATTACTCGTAGCGTGATGATATATAGCCTATAGCCTTCCTCGATAAATGAGCTATCTAACATTGAAAGAATTTTTCCAATCGGACCAGTAGTTCCTGAGATTAGCGCGTTCAAACAAACAAACAAACTCTTTAGCTTTATAGTAGTATAGATTTAGTCTTAAGTATAGGAACGACCGCATAAAATCCCAAAGTGAATACAGCTAGATAGCAATAGATTATTAATTGATCTAAAAAATCAAGTGAAAAACTGTAAAAACAATAAATCAACAATAAAGTGTTTTAGTTTAATTTGTTGCCCGGTACAGAATGTCACTAACAATAAGTTTGCAAATTATACTATTTAACACGGTACGGCGGGCCTATTAAGCGAGGTGACAGTAGGGTTGAATACATTAAATACATATAATATTATAAATACCGTCTAGAAAAAATGTACATTCTTGAGAATTTTGAAAACATCATGTTAACTCCTGTTAAATTATCTTATATTTTAATAGCAAAAGTATGTGTTATGGATAAAAAAAATACTGCCTGACTTAAACTTATACCAAGTATGGACTAAATTTTATAACAATTTAATTTTAATTACTCACATGTTGACTTTTGAATTATTTTAAACTTACTTGACGTAAAACGATGATCTTCCTTTTTTTATTAAAGTTATATTCCTATTTTGTTGTTTTCTTGGGTATGCCAAGCAAAAAAGCAAAAAGAAACAATGCTAAACAAATATTTGAGATTTGCTTAAAAAAAGGTCGCACCCCTAGGTGACGGTGATAAGGCTATTGTGACCGTGTGACGTCACAACTTATTTAACGACCGGAAGTCAACGACGCTACGGCTGTATGACATATGACGGTATACATGTATTTGCTGGATTAGCTCTGTTTGGATTAGAAGAAGTGCCTACATGATGATTTCTAAAAAAATATTGCACAGAATAACGATTGTGAACTTAATGCCGAGTGGCATTTTATTCCTTTTAGGCATGTAAGAAAGATTACAACTCGTACAGAGGGAAAATGTTGGGACCCCTTACATCTTTTTAAATATTATTTTATGTTAATTTCATTTCGCACATACTTGACACTGGGTCGTTTTTATAATCTAGTTTGATAGCATACCTTGGATAGGTTCTACAAAGCAGGGAGTACAATAACTATGAGCCGGTAAGGTTGACTTCAGTATCGAAAGGTGTAGGCCCGGACCTACAACACCCATATAAATATTACTTTGAGTTAACTCAATTTCGCACACACTTGATAGGATAAAGTTTTTCTAACCACTTTAGCAAACAAGGAAAATCCATTTTTTCTTTCTTTAAAAAGGTCTGATACAGTAGTCATGTAACACCTAACTTTTTTATTTTTGAGTTAAAGTTTTATATAACATGTCAGAAAACACAGAAATGCTATTACATTTAGTGAACTGAGTGTTTACTGAATGCTGTATTAAAAGCAAATTAGGGACCCATCGAAGAAACTGAAATTTATTTAATACATTACAAATATACGGAGGTACAAGGAACACCATTAATTACTAGTTCATCGGTTTTCATTTGCGACTTCATTCACCACCACTTGTAGGAGCTTAAACTTTGTAGATGGTTGCCATCTCAATCACATGCCACGATTTTATTATTAAAGGATTTTTTATTGGAATATCATACTTGTGCAGTACGAGTAACTAACATAAAGCCTCAATTGATTGGCCATCGATGGAAGTTGGAGGACTTGTCAACTTTTTTTGGGAATTGTTATTTACTAAAATATTGCTTAGACAGAGAAAATATGATGGTTGCTATGACCGTTGCAAAAAAACTCGCCGAATTTGGCACACCTTTGTTGTCAGCGAGACTCATATTTTTTTAAACGGTCATGGGTTCAAATCTTTATAAAATAAGCACTGGAAATGTAATCGTGAATTATTTTTATTGTACAATATGAGTCTTCTTATAGTTTTCATGCTTTTTCGTTCTTCTCTTTCAATATTAAATCAGTTAAAAATTTAAATGGATTTTTTATAATTTTATTTTGTTCATTATCACTGTTTTCCATTCTTTTATTACCATCTTGCTTGGATTTGGAAATAACTCCTGTACATTATAATCAGTATCCAAATTGTTATTCTCAGTCTTCTCTATATGATGTTTTTGTAGGAAAAATATATCAAACAGAAAAACATCTATGTATAATATTTAAGTATGTATTTGCAAAAAATATATAAAAGTATATTTATCCGTTGTTTAGTACATATGGGTACTTTTATTTGGGACTAGGTGGCGCTGTGTGAATATCAGTGGATACTTATTACTTACTTGGAAAGTATATATCAATCCCGGACATCGCGGGTTCATTTAATTTGATACCAAAATTTTCCGGATTTTAATATTGCCCGAATCCTCTAGTCACGCCCCAATCTCCCC
>PQWD01005106.1:36229-60268 GCA_019425675.1 Leucinodes orbonalis | reverse complement strand
CAAACGACAATTTATCAATAATGATTCAAGGATACGATAAGAAATAACTTGCCTAAATAAATAAAACACACTTTGAAAAATACAACCCATACTAGTGGCGATATATCACGTAAAATGACAAGACAGTATGGAATACTATTTGATGCTGCCCATATATTGGACCTTCACCGAAAAGATTGCGAGGGATACAAGGAAAGTGGAATCCTTCCTGTAACTTAAGCTCATTGGAAACACTAGACGTATTATTTTTGAACATTACAACATGGCATAAAGAAACATAGGAATAATAGAATTTATTTTATTACAAATCGTTAGCAAAAAATTTATAGAATAGAAAAAAAATAAAATCTAAGTAGTCTGTAGGAAATTTATGATAGTAGTACAAAATGTCATCGAAGATGAATAGTGAAAGTTCAATATAGACTGCTCATGCATTTTGAGGTATTTAAGAAAATCAAAAACATTATAGTACAAGATATTTTAAATAAACTTGTACACAATTTGTTTATGTTTTGATAGAAACTGATACAATTAAAGGACTAAAAAAATAATGAACCTCTACGTGGTAATTCTTTTTTTTTATTGTTGAAAAATCAATACATAGAACTGCTTCTTTGATCTATTCCTTTTAAAAACTAAAATCAAAATAAAAGCAACTTTAATGCCATGCTTTCTGAAAATTTACTATTACGTCAATAAAAAAATATTTTAATTACAAGGGCTACATTTATAACATCAAAGTACCAATAGATGTTTGTTAAGTTGACTTCGTGTTTGTGCAGTCTCATTCGATTACGGTTTTCGTTTAATGTTTGCGTACTAGGTCCAAAATTGCCAGTGTTATTAAAACTGCCAATAAAAGGTAAACATAAATAAATAGCAATAAAAGCATTTTTAAGCTGTTTTTTTATTGTTTATATCTTTACATCATAAATAAACTAATTTGTAACTATATCTTTTTGCACGCATCTTGATATCATTATTATAATAATTTAATTTTCCCCAGACATGGGAGTTTAATTGATTTCCATAAAATCCTAATATTAATATATTTTTTTGCACCAGGAAGAAAGAACATACTTCTTGCTATTGACAAAGTTAAAGTAAATAAAAAATTATGTTTTGCAGCGGGTACCTAAAATAGGATATACTGTACTATAAGTACCGGCTACCTTCCATTGATACAATATATTTATCAAACGCAATATTGCAAGGCTTTTGTAGCACTGGTGTTAAATTGGCAAGCTTATCATAAAGCTCGGATGGCTGTAAGTTACTCGCATAAATTATGCAAGATTAAAGCTTTGTTGCTTACGTGATACTAAGTGAACAGGCATACTTGCCCTGATAATTTTCATTTTTGTCTTTAAAATGCTGAGACAAAATGACCAGGAAACAGTTTCCTTCACAAGTCCGAGTAAACAGTTTTCTTCACAAACTTAACGATCATTGTAAAAAACATATCATTAATCATAATTACAGCCTTAAATGTCCACTGCTGAACGAGGCCTCCCCTAATGATTGCCACGCGTATCGATCCCTGGGAGTTGACATCCATCTGCTATCCGCCACCTTAACTATCTGGTTGGGAATCGGCCTACGCTTCTTTTCCTAGGGAAAAGGCCTTCCTTAATGATTGCCACGCGTACCGATCCCAAGCAGTTGACATTCATCTGCTACCCGCCACCTTAACCAGGTCCATCTGGTTGGTGATCGGTCTACACTTTTTTTCCTAGGAATAATAAAAATATGCATTCAATAGGAAGATGAACAAATTTTATTTTTGTGTTTATTTTTAAGAACTACATTGGAATAGACCACAAGTATATTTAAAAATCAAAACTGTCATTTTCTGCCAAAAAAGCGGTTTAAAATTGACAATTTCAAATTCGCGCCAAACGGGCTGGGTAACGTTTGACGTCAAGATATGTGAATGTACCTCCTTTCTTCAAGGATTACATACTTTTGCATTTATCTCGACTGTCGAGACCTAATTTATAAGAATTTAAATGGTTGATAATGTATGGATATAATGAATTTGAACTCCGGAAAAAAAGCTGTGTTGACCATACTTGTGCAAATGTGTTCATCAATAACAATCATATTGTTTTTGACTGACAAAACGGAAAAAAGAATTTCGAGCTGTTTGTTGAAGACGAATGAATTATTCTCAAACTATTATTTCGATGCCGGTTGAAGACGACTATGATGTTAGAATATACTTGTTATTCTTCACTGCTTGTACGAAAAACAAATCATATTTACCTACCAATACAAACACAATAACAAGTTATCTATAACTTTGTTGTAAGATAGGAATCATGTTAATAACTTTAAAAACTTTGTGAATAGAGATGCTCATACCCCATATTTATGAATGCTAAAACAGAATAATGCCTTTGACACCTATTCACATTTTTTTATATCAGCATAATAAAAAAAATGAAAAATTCTTGTAAGCATCGAAATACACCATGTTTAATATTGATTTATTAATTTACAGTCACAAAAACATACAAACTTACACAATTATGATATAAATAAAATAATGATTCTTTAAAACAAAGGAAATTATTATTATTTCTTCTTTGTTCCAGATTCATCTTTAGAGTGTAGTGTAAGTGCCATGGATGGCAGGCAGGCTGCACAGGGCAGTTCCATTTTTATGTTATTTTAACATTTAAATATCAAAATATTCATTTATATTACATTTGCATGTTCCCTATTAACTTAGAATGAGTTTTCCGTAGACTTTAGACGTGTTATATTAATGACTTTGTGGTAGCGGCGACTCAGGTGTAATAGGTCGTTGGTACGACAAATGAGCGGGAAGGTTTTTAGCCGAAAGCTTCCTCAATAGATCTTCGAGCACCTAACATTTTTCAAGCTTCATTACGTAGTCTGATACTGTTTATTAGTATATATTGGCAAATATTGTATTTTTATACTGAACACTCATGTAGAAATAAAGTTTTTATTAGTTACGTTAGGTACGTATGAGTAGGAAGATAATATTTTTCGATACCAGTATTTTTAAACGTTTATGCAGCACCAAATTACATAACGAAACTATATAACTTCACAATTTTACTCTGCGATTGTATCTCTTCATTTCAAGTTTAAAGCTATATATAGATTTAAGTGTTTATTTTCTATCTCCACAATCAAATATTAACAGTTTGCTTTATTTTAATTTAAGTAGTTTAAGTGCAGTGATTTCATTAGAAACCTCGTTTTTCCACCTCGAATATCTTCCAAGCGTCTTTCTTCATTAAGAGACAACAGTAGCAGGAACAACTGACGGGTACAATGGAGACATATGTTCTGCTTAACAATAGAAACGTAAGCGTTTTATATAACAGTGCACAGTGAACAATGCAACGGTTCTGGGACATTATGAGAGCGTAAATCATGCGAGTACTTGATTCACAACTACCTAGGGCTACTAACCCGTGTGCACATAAATAAACGTAAAATCTAACTCAATACAGTTTTCATCCAACTACAATTAGTTATAACAAATAAAATAAATCGCCAATAAATATCGCGCTAGTGTTTGGCCAAAATAATAAATAATGGATATTATTTAAAACAATTTTCGGAACAAATGAGCAACCACTTAAGTCAACTGGCAATAGCAGAGGGCCTAGAGATGCTCTTTGAATCGAAATACATCATTAGCTCCATGCACTGACCTTATCGTCTCCCTTTCACCATAGGTCATCAAGGCGGACTGCAAAATTTCATCCATATATAGTTGACGTTTCCCGTAATCGGACTCAGCGTTCCACGTCTACTTTCATTATGCGTGCTACAATTGAATGGAATGATCTACCTGTTTCTGTGTTTCCGGCCACATACAACCCTGTGGCATCCAAAAAACAAGTGAATAGGGCACTTTTTCTGGGCAAGCTCGCTCCATCTTAGAGCACGTCTCTTCCACTAGGATAGCCTGTGCTCAAGAGTAAGACCATCATAAATATATTTTTTAAATATGACATATTGTATCGCTTAGTAAATACACCTCCACAATTAAAACGTTTTGAAGTAAACCTACATTCATATAGTTTTATGTATACTTCACAAGTAAGTGACTTTACTTTTAACATGGTTATTAGTAAATAAAACAAAACAAATTATGATTTTATGCTCCACAGTACACTACCCAGACTAATTAAGGCATCTTAAATTAAAGGAACTAAGCAACGGATATTCATGTTACTGTTTATAACTATTAATAAATTATACGTAGAATTACAAACAACGGTATGTACATGCTGATGCACGAAAATGGTTATTCTGTACGAGAATAGAGCCACCTGTTGTTTTGTTCGTCTAAGAAACCAATCCAAAAGTATTAATGTTGAGAAGTTGGATCGTCCGTATAACGGACTGGAAATCTGACCACTAATACCTGGAGATTATCTTTTTTATCTTTTATTTTAGTCAAATGATTATTCTGTCGACAACCCTACGAGTAGCTTAGTCACTACATGTAAATTTACACTGACTTGATAGTTAAGACCTCTCGCTCGCACGTGCACACAAAGTTACCAGTAATATTGTGTATTCAAACTTAGCTATTATCATAAAGTTGTTAACAGCCACAATTTACTAACATCAGTGGGTATTTACGGTCACATCAAATGTATGAAAATTTTACTTCGGAATAAGAAGACAAGAACATGTGAAAAAATATAATCGTTATTATATTTCTTCTTTTAGGTTTCTTGGAAAAATATAACGTCCTCAAAGTGTATATTATTGTAGCTGTTTTCCATACATGGCATTTATTAATTAAACAACTAACTTGAGTGCATCCACAGTTCTAAAAAACATTTTCCGAAAGTTGGACTGGGAAAGCAGGTCGAGCGCGTGTGCCAGGCACAAGCGATCAGCGGAATGGTGCGAATAATAATTGTGTAATGTGTTATGATGTACGAAACTCCTAGTGCACACGATTATTATTTTGTGTATGCCTACGATTATGCGCATAAAAATATAAATAATGTTATAATGTGATGAGCAGAATAATTAATAAAATATTATCTTATAAATATTAATATGAGTAGGTGGTAAATGCATTCCAATAAATATTCTATATACATATACATTCACGCATATGCACTAACAAATAAACTTACATATATAGATATATACATACACACACACACATGTGAAATGTGTAGCAAATGATGAATTTAAATCTGTATTTCATTCAGCACCTAACTTCTTCCTTCATAAAAGTATCAATGTTATCGTAAGATTTATAATACAAAACAAAATTCGTTATTCATTATCATGGCTGATATATAATTGAAATTTGTAACATAAGAAAGCCCAGTCTAGCACAGAACATCAGAGTTGAAATAATATAATATTAGGTTATGGTTGTAAAAAGAAAAACAATATTGAGGTATAAAAGTAAAATTCCATTTTTTCAATACATTCATCTCACATTGTTAGTCTATTGTGTATCTAAACACGTACGCAAGTAAATATTATGCCACCACTAAGGCAAGTTATGTAGGAAGCTCGTGTATTGAAATTTGAACTTTACTCTCCAATGTTAACGTCGTTAATATGTTACATCCTGTTAATGGTGTTTAAACATCAAATCGCTCGACAAATCGCGTGAAACGAATGAGCAACGCCTCAACATTGAGCACGAACCGTAAATCCTACGTCAACAGATAAATGTCGATTAACCTAATAGCGAAAACACTTACCGGTTCAACAAGTAGGTATTAGCATGACGGTACGTAATGACACAAAATCAGCATTTATCTCTTACCGGGTATGTATTGATTACGTTATTTTGGTAAATACTGGAAGTTTCCTAAAGATTTCTAGAATAGTAAGCTTAATGCTACTGTTTCGTTTGTTTTTTGTGAGCAATAAAGTGTTTTACTACTACTACTACTTAACAAAGCTAAAATCAATAAAATTGAAAAAAATAAAACAAACGCATTAGTATATCATTAAGGAAAATCCTTTTTTAAATATTAATTTCTAAAATATTCTATATTTTTTATGTGAAATGATAAATTATGATATAATTTAAAATACAAATGAAAATAAGCTGATGATAATGACGAGCGATCACAGGATATAAGAATTGGTCGATTTCCAAATCCACCCGAAATCTCTACTCCATATTAATCAATGGACAGCATTAAATGAGTAAATGTTATTAAACTATAAAAATTGAAGGCAAGAAAATATTATAGGTATAGTCTATTCGATCTCTGTTATATTCAAATGTTGGTTGCCTTTCAATTACCTCAACTCTCTAAATTTAAGGCCAAACTCAATAGTTTAAAATTGCTGAAATTTGAACCTAATTGCTATTTAAAAAGTTGTTGATGGAACCACACCAAAGAATAGCGTGCAAAAGACGAAACATTAACACGCGACTGCAATTAGTTTCGCAACCGCGTATCAGCGATCGTAAAGTCTCTGTCGACAGATAAACTCGAAAGTCATGGTTTTAAATTGATTAAACGTAAAGTACTGTCTGCTTTAAAATGAAGAACTAATGTTTCCAAGTCCATTTGTAACAGTTCAAACCTTAAAAAAATTACCTTATTTCATCTTAAAGAAAACAAACGCGGTTAGCTCAATAAAAAAGTTAACAATTCATCAGTAAAAATAAATCGACAAATTTTCCAAATCAATAATATCAGTATTTAAGTTGAGGTTTTCCATTGAGGAGAGTGGGCAATGAATTCAGCAATTCTGCCATGGTTGTGGGAGCCTCCGTTTTGTTTGCCATTGGTATGTCAAGATCAATATGTTTTTTATGTCTTAATAATTGTGCTGAAAGTTTTATGTGATACTAGCTTTTGCTGACGGCTTCGCTCGCGTTAAGAAGTATTATTTTTCATCCCCTATTTTATCAAATTAGGAGTAGAATTTATAGAATTCCTAGAGGATGCCTACGTCATAGTACCTTCATGCTTGCAAAGTTTCAGCCTATCGGTTTAAAATTGACAAAGTTTCATACAAACTTTCATCCCCAATTTTATCCCTTGGGGTAGAATTAATCAATATCGTTTCTTAGCGGATGCCTACATCATAACATCTACCTGCACGCCAAATTCAGCCCGATCAGTCCAGTGGTCTAGGCTATGAGTAATATAGATTTCGAAGATGACATTAAAAGTCATTGAAATCGGATAATGCATTTATGGCTCATTTTCACCAGCAAGAACCCGAAACACAGTTTTTTGGATGTTCTTGAAGTCTTTTGTGAGATAAAATATGATTTTCACTATCTAAAATAAATGTTTAACACTGTTTCAAACAAATATTTCAATTATATATAAATATTTAATTATTTACTGGTGTAAAGTGAAATACTCGTAAGCTGCCAGAAATTTAGAATTATGAAACTAACCGGTGGTAGAACTGCCGGTTGAATGTGGAAGGACCGACATTAATACAGTAATGTAATGATACAAAAAGGGAATAAAATTGGCTATTATCATTCTTGGAAGTACATTAAATGGGAAGTAAAAAAAACTTTTTTGGTGCCCTAAAATTAAGTGACTTAATTTTGAGTGTTATATATCATTAAAACAAATAAACTACACTAATACCTTAAGTTGAGCCATGAATCTAAATAAAGTCAGCAGCTGTTCTTTAGTGCTTTAAGTCAGGTGCAGCTGTATAAACTACAGTATGTAAGATCCAGACAATATCGATTCGGCATTACTAGCTGCAATATGTTAAAGTAACGTAGACTTCCATTCCTAAAATATACGCTACCAGAGAAGATCGTTGTCTAATTTACAACACTATACGGGGAATTAGGCGCATGGGCTGGCAGGGTTTTTAGGGGGGTTCGGAGGGTCTTATGCTACATTTCCCCAGTAGACGCAATGTCTTTAATTTCAAAGTAGTTGAAATTGATTATTTTTATTATTTACTCTTAATACCCAAAATCATGCCTTTAAATTGTCATAACTTTTTATTTGTTATTGCAATACCGCAAACGTTGTATTGTATAATGTATTCTTATACTATGTAAATGTTCATTTGATATGATTCAAATCAAAAAAGTTAAGACCTTCCACTCTGAAATCTGTGTATTTTTTTAACAAGTGGCAACATTGTGCCTACCGGGGGAAACTAGCGTAAGACCTCTTTAACTCCCTAAAATTATGTTTGTCCATGCACCAAATATCCTGTATATTCAACACGGAATAATCAAACCCCTCAAACATTGTGTTGTGCTGGAAAATGTCGCATATTAATATGTGTGTGTAACAGTATAAACATTTGTGTGCATGAACATGCATGTGTTGTTTTAAGTGTTTCTTTATATAGTTACAAAGTATACTCATAATAAAAGCTTCACACTTAACTTAGATGGCGCTATGTCAATCGACGCTCATTATTTTTACGTGTAGTATAATAAGATATTGATTCCTGGTAACAATTTATAAGCCACCGACAGTTGTGCGAAGAATCGTTGGCCAATATGGCAGAATAAGGACTGCGTATTGGTACGCTAATTCAAGGATAGACCTTTCTTTAAACTCCGATAAATTGGTTGGTGTCAAGTGGCCAATAAATGTCAATTGTCGACTACCAGGAATCGGTCACCATAAGGGTATTATGGGTAAGTCTTACAAAGTGTTAAAAAAATACTTTCTTAATTAAATAAGTATTTTGAGGTAATGGGGGACTACATTGAACAGTTAATTTCATTGAGACTTCTTTTTATTTAAGGAGAATATAGTAAACGACCATTACGCTCACCCTTCAGTCAACAACCTAAACTTATATCGCTGTCAGGAGATTCATGTCAAATAATCTTACCATACATCCATCATTTACGAAAGTGACCATTAAAGGTCACTTACAAAAAACGATAAACACTCTAGCATTTAAATTCATTTTGTCATTTCAAAAATATGGACCATAATAAGAAATGTCGGGTCAATTGCCAAATAAGCTCAAATTAAGGAAAATGTTTTGATAATTTTAAAATAATATCTAACACTTCATCTTCTCAATTCAAATTTGATAAGAATGAGTGCCAATTTTACTCAACAACTTGTAAAGTGGAAAACTCTTATTTGATTTAATTATCCACGGTGCTTTCTGAAGTATCATGCTTATTAATTTAATCTAGAGGGCTTACAATAACCAAGACAATTTATTGATGCTTGCTAGAGGCATTAGGCTTATTATTGCGTTTAGTTGAAATGATAAATGCTTCGTCGGTACAATCGATGTTAAAATATTTCTTTGAAAGTATAGTAGATTGAATTTTCGTAATATATTTTTATTAGCTTGATAAAAACAAGTCAAAATTAGGAAAATACTTAACACTTTACCGCGTTTGATGATAAGTTAGCTTTACTACAAGGTGAAGATGAACATCGGTGTTTTAATTAACGTCTATCCGACTGTACGTCACGTTATTTTATAATCCGTTATTATCTGTAGACACTTTGAGTTAATGAAAACCATAATGTCATGTTTTCAAGCTTCTTTTATGTTTAAACTGTGCCCATTTTACTAGAATTCATTAAGAAACTTACATCTTGGTATTCTATGAGATATCACTCCGGTGCCACACGTAACTCTAAGAAGAATAAACTGGTGTCCCTGGCTTATGCTGAGTGAGTCCGTTTGATTCAGGCATCGTAGCACATGTTGTTTCTGTGTTATTTTTATTGTTGTTTGTTTATTTGATATGTTTACATGTGATTGTGTTGCGGTGCATTAAATCAATAAATGTTTTCTTTCTTTTTCTTTCTTTCTTTCTATTACTGGAAACATAATAAGAACTTAATTTTTTTTTGCAAACAATTTTACACAGATTACTGTAATGTGCAATATTCAAGCTACTTTAAGAATTAAAAACCGGTAAATGCGAAACTGCAATTGCACTTCACGCGCATTCATGGCGCTTACTGAATAAATGATACGACACAAAATATCCCTTTGAAATGTTTTGGTGACTGTTGCATAATACTTTTTTATTGGCAGGTAACCATGCAATTTGGAAAATAAAAGTGATAAAATTTTAATGACTTTGTATTTGCGAATACTTAAAAAAACACGTAGGTAATTATCATATTATGAAAACTTTAAAAATTGCCAAATAATTAAGCAAACACTTTGTACTTGCATACAGCCTGGGGTATTTGACACCACTAATAGTTATAAAGGTGTAAATTCTACAAACGAATACATCCATCTTACAGTATGATTTCAGCAAATTTCAATCTATTCGGCTTTATTGAACAACGTCAAATATTTAAAACACAAGATGCTCGTTCTGAGAAAACAACGCAAAGTGAAGGTCGAAAGTACAAGAGTAAACCTCTTTTGTGTACATCTATACATACATACTAAATCTTCGCATCGCAATCAAGTTCTATACAAAAACGAGCATTGTCCTCTAAGTATTGATCATAAAATTCAGTAGCTGTAACCATAATGGGGCTCAGTGATAAAGAACATCAAAAGCTTTTTATTACGTCCTCTGGTTCAGTGTTTACATGCAGAAGATTTCTTTAAATAAAACCTTTTGGTTTCAGGCTTGTTTCATCTGAGCCTACATAAATCACAAGACAATGCAAATGACAGACAAAGATGAATCCTTGTGAGCATGTTCGAGTGTTGTTTGTAAAAAATACAAATAAGAATAATGATCCTTAGGCTAGACGAGAAACAAAAGAAAAGCTATTACAAGGGTCGTGGTTTGTTCTTGCTCATGGAATTATGATACTAGTCATCATTTTACCCCAGTTCTATTACAAAACAAGACAAATGTTTACTGAAATCCTTGTGTGAAAAGGTCTTGATTTAATATTTTGTTCAGCAACAAAGGGGACAGCACAGTTGTTTCGGGTTCCGTACCCAAAGAGTACTAACGGGAATCTACAACTAAGACTGCGCTGAGTGACTGCCTGTCACCGGGCTGTATGACAAGGAACAGAAAACCTACACATTTGAAATTTTCACAAGTCATGTTTTTCTGTGGGCGCTTTAACGACAAATGCCTGATAAAAACAAAACTAAATATTTAGGGGTTCCTCGTATAAAAAGTAATGATGGCCTTATTTCTCATTTTTTAAATATGTATATAAATTAAATCACACTAATAATTCATTGACGTAGATTTAGAAACCTCAGTATTTAAAAAACCAAATAAACAGCTACCGAAATTTAATCAATTGTGTTAAAAGCGACATCTTTTGAATTCTATTTTATTCAGAAAATACCAAAACAGGTATTTGTCAGTTAACAAGCGCACAAAAAAAATACTAACGTTATCAAAGTTCAAAAAGATATCAATGTGCTGAACGTTTAAGTTTGTATCGAATTAAAATTCAATGATTTCGTATTGACATAAAATTAACTGTCATTAATATTTTATGAAATTGTTGAATAAATACAACCTTTTGAATGTGTTTAACTTTTTAATGTATTAGTAAATGTTATGCCCTTTGACCCTTAACAAAACAAATATGTTGTTTTTCGGTTTCCCAGAAGTTGGCCTAAGTAAATAAAAAAACTAAAATATTCCGGTTTTCGCAAGCCGCCCAAACAAACAACCGCTGGGAGCTATCAGCAAATAAATCTTATCCAAATATAAATAAGTGTTTTATACTAAATACGAAATTCTTTAGGGAAAGAGTAAATCATACACATTTATAAGAATATTTGTTCTGTTAGCGAAGTACAGTTCAAACATTAAAGTATATAAACCTTTCCAATCGTTCCCTTAAGTGCTTCCTTTTCAAAATAGATAATGTACTATTAAGCGTTATATTCTCTAAGACCGAAAAATCCTTATGGACAGACATTACTTGTTACTTGGTTTCACATGGTGTCACAAAAATACATTTTTACAACAGCCTAATGTGGTTTTCATATTACTTTTATCACAATCGATCAGCTTGTCATATTAAGAATAACTAGTGAAGGATTCCAAATGTAGGGAAGCCTCAATGGAAACCAGCGTTAACCACGCGATCGTTGTTTCACAAAAAAGGGTATACTGAATGCCTTTCCCTTCCTTAATGTTCTTCTCCCTCTCACTTTTTTAAAGTCAACAACATACTAGCACCCAAGCATGCGCATTTACTATAAAAAAGTTCCGTTTGTCATGGGTCCTAAGTTCGAGGGGTATCCTTGGCGTGTGTGCTTCAAGCTGTAATCCTCATATTTGAAATCGCAATTAAAACGAATTTTGACAACGCTAAAAAATAGTACTAAATAGTACCACAAGTAAAAAAAAGGTACCACTTTAGTTTCAGAGATATAGCTATAGGTTGGTGAGGATTACAGCTTGACGTTCTCTGGTGCGCGCAAACGGTAAGGTCTATCGAATTGGTTTAGGTTCCAAAAAATAGTTATGAAATAGTACCAATGATATGCCAAATTTGAGAAATAGTACTCAGAGGTTACTGAGATATTAAAGGTAACGGGTGAGGATTATGGCTTTAATATTTGAAAACTTCAAATATCTCCGAAACGCCTACGATTTTCGGTTTCAAATTTGTGCCAAAAAATAGTCGTATTAAATGGTAATAAATTTGAACTGATTTAATTCGAAAAGAAAAAGTTAAGTAGTAAAGTACAGTCTTATACAAAATATTTTAATTCATTTGATATTTTTTTATAACATAACCTATGGTTCTATAGACAGATGCGCACCAATTGTTTTAATTTGTGGTTTTATATACGAAAACTAGCCGAACCTTACTGGGTACAAATAGTTTTTAAAAAGTAAATTTTATGGAATTAGGGTCAGTTTTACTTATTTTTGCTCGTCCTCACCAACCTATAGCTATATCTCCGAAACTAAAGTGGTACTATTTTTTTGATTTGTGGTACTATTTAGTACTATTTCATACTATTTTTTGGCGTTGTCAAAATTCGTTTTAATTGCGATTTCAAATATGAGGATTACAGCTTGAAGCACACCTTGGCGTTGACATAACGAGTGATGTTCAATGGTCATTTGGAGGACAAAGCCAAATTGACGTCTAAGTAGCTGGGTGTGCTCCGAAAAGCTAGGCAATACTACCCAACCCACCAGCGTTTCAGCTTTATAAGGCAAAGGTGCGCCCTCATATGGAATTGTTCACATCTTTGTCCGGAGTCAACGATCCGTCGATCACCAATGGTCTAGATTACTTAGCCTTGCGCAGAGACGTTGCGAGTCTCTGTGTTTTATCGCATATACAATGGGGAGTGTTCCAACGTACTGTTCGATCAGATACCTGCTGCTGAATTTCATCATCGGTTGCTCACAAACTGAAATTGTGTCCAACTGTTATGTTGTTAAAATATTAAAATTCTGTTATTGTGTGCTTGTAAATGAAAATAAAGTTGATTTAATGATTATTGAAGATCCTAGTGTCAATGGGTGGCAGTTTTATTTGGCTTCAGGTCGACTGCTTAGAAGCATACCCATACATAAAACAGTGTTTTATTTTTGACTGATATTAATGATCCATTGATGGCTAGTAACAAAAGGGGGAGCTTTAAAATATGTAAGTATCAGCAGTTCTAGTCAAAAATGTAAAAGGATAAATACAATTGACGATGATTTTACAAAGCAATTGGAATAAAATAAATTAATACATAATTAAAATATATATAAATATAAAAAATCTAAGTATATTATCAAATTAAAATATCAAAAGTCATTGAAGACTACTCATATAAAATTTAACTAGTTATAATGGTATCTGTAAGATCTGGTTATGACATACGTGCTGTGAATTGTATTATTCTGTCTTATGTGATCGGCAGGATAATGGAGGTTACTATACACTGTGTCGAATGCATAACTGAGGCTTTGAAATTAAAGTTACAAGTAAAACTATTTAAAGGAATAGATGTTGATATCAAATTACTTGAAAAAAAAATATATCCACTGACATTCACACAGCGCCATCTAGCCCCAAGTTAAGCGTCAAGCCTATAGTAGGGTACTAAACAACGAATACATATACTTATATATTTTTTGTAAATACAAACATATTATACATACTAACACTGAGACAAATACAAACAGACATGTTTATGCACACCGGGGAACGACGTCAACGACGTTTCAACCATTACACCAAATAGGTCGTAAAATAAATAATAATCGTAATGAAATGAAACATTGAACTTTTTTCATATTAAAAAATCAAAGAGCTCAATAAAAAAACATTTTTTTTCATATTAATACATTAGAGAGAGAAAATCGATTTTTCATCAAAACATATGAGTTTATATGTATATATATATATTTTTTGGCCGCACTTATTTAAAATATTAAATCGAAACAAGATGGCTCGCTTTGTGTTCCGGTGCAGAAACGTGACATCTCGAACGTCCTATTTCTAGCCGACTCGTTATTTATTGTCAAAACCAGTCGCCAGTTATGATCAATGTAGGAAAAGATCGGGGTAAACGATATCTATGTCAATTGTTTTCGATTATACTTGTTATATTAATGTATCGAATGGCTTAAATTATGTTTTAGGTACCATAAGGTAGGAACAAAAACAGGGCTTTGTATGTAATCAGTTTGTGATCTACGAAAACATTCACAAACAACCGGTCCAGATACATACCATATACATTTTTCCATTTCAGTCTTAGTTAGACAACAAACTAACTAGATGTCCAACCTCACTCAAAAAATGTCCGCAGCAAAATTCTGCTCATCGCGTCAGTTTCATTCATAATCACGTCGCTCGCTACAAGTCATAGTGACATAGTAGCATGCTCGTGCTTTTGATTTCGTACGCTTTAAATGACGCGTTAAGGTCAAAATTTCAATAAATAATTACGAATAATAGAAATTCAATTGTTTTTTCAGCGATGAATAATGTTTTAATACTTTTTAAATCAGAAAGCACTATTTATGCCCGAATTCGCCAGCTTAACATAATAAGCGTAAAACAACCCTTTGGATTGTGGTTTACCGGATGAATGAAGTTACCAGAGTGAAATAAGCTTAAGTCCCTAAAAGTTGACGTTGAGTTTGTCTACATCCCATATTATTTTATGGTGATATTAATGAAGTCTCTCATAACCGCTGCCTTCTTCAAAACGGCCCGGAACATAAGCTAAATAGAAAATTATAACTGCTCATTTCTAATTCTATCCGAAGAATTATAATAGCCAAAGGGAAAATATTGAAATATTAAGTGGGAAACGCCGAAGATTGCTAAGAAGGGCGAATTAAACTCAAATCAAACGATCTCAAAATTAATTAAAAAGAGCTTCAGTTAATAACCTCTAATCTGCGATCAACTGTTAGCTGCAGTATCTCAAATTAACTTTATAAAACTTCTGACAAGACTTAAATGGATACTTAAAACTTGATAGGCATAAAGGATTGATTTTACGTTTATTTAGTGTCTTTTGAATTTGACGACCCATCCGGTGTAATGGTTGAGACGTCGCTTTTATACTAAGGGTCCCGGTTTCGATTCCTAGACAGTACAACATTTGTGTGCATGAACATGTCTGTTTGTATTGGTCTGGGTATTTTCTATGTTTGTATTTACAAAATATGTATATCAGTATGTAATATCCGTTGTTTAGTTCCATACTACAGGCTTCACGCTTAACTTGGGGCTAGATGGCGCTGCGTGAATGTCAGTGGATGTTTGTTAACAAACTATCATTAGTACTTAGTCTAATAATTTAAAGTAATTTATGGTTTCGTGTTATACATCTATAGATCTGAGAACGTCCTACGTACAAGTTACACATAAATAGAGCAATCATGAGCTTTAGATATTTAAGTATCATTGGCATAAGCATTATAAGGAACTATGGGTGCTAACATAATTGATCTGCGGACCAACCTAAACTATATTTAGTATATTCTCGTCGATAGCAAACAAGGGCCTAGCCAGTATTCATTGGAAAATTGTGGCTATAACTGGTCACCGAATACCTTTTTATCACTTCGATGATAAAAAGGTATTTTGCAATGGACAAGAACAACAAAACACAACAGAAACATAAAAAGATGATGTCAAGTTCTAAGCGTTTGTTCTTAAAACTATCTCAGACCAACAAATCCGAGAAGAAATTGTACTTTATAATAATTAACTGTGCCCAGCCCTGATTACTATCTACACAATGAAAGGGCTTACATTCGTGTCAATGCTGGGTCAATTGAGGCCATTTTCCTTTTCTCTCGTAAGACAAGGATCCCAGGATTAGCTATCGAAACTCATACTTATTCCTTGTAATCTTGAGTTCATTGTTGCTTGCAAATCTGGCCATTCCACGGATTTTTTGGCTTAGTTTGCGATATTACAAAAAGTAACATTAAAATTAATGTTTCTATGTAGTGTGTATAACGAATTTGTAGCTTGTTTTCTGCTTATAATTTACGTTAAATCTGCGCTTTTGTTTACTTTGTTTGGAAATTTTGTTTTTATCTTTTCTTGGATTTATGTGGGCAGTGCGAATAGACAGAAGACCAATTTGGTAGTGAGCTTGGTTAATAATACCAAAACGTAAATGCATCGACACATTAAGCAGTCGAACCTGCCTACTATTTTTCTATGGTAGTCGTTTACATCCATCAATGCTTATCATCAGCTCATATACGTCCCCACTGAGGGACACAAGCCTACCCGTTTAGGGTGTATAGGCCTTAGTCGTCCACGCGTGCCTAGTGTGCATTGCCCGACTTCACGTATAACCTTTTGAATATCTTCGCAGGCGTGTGCAGATTTCCTCACGATGTTTTCCCAAACCGTAAAAGTGTCAGATAAACGTACATATAATTTCGACTATTCAAAAATACACAGAAGTGAAACACTTCTATTTCACGGGACGATATCGGGTACTGCGGTGGTACCTACCTAGATGACAGTCAGTATCGAGTCTACCACCCACGAACAACTAAAAGTCGAAATATCGAAAAGTTTTTCACAAAGTATAACTAAAAGCCTATAAACTGTTTAGATTAAACTGCAGAGAATAAATACATTTATAGCATCACAGATACATATCTGGTTCTCCATTCACCGAAGGCTATTTCGGGAAACAGTCGTCGGCTTTACAAAACTCTCGGGCGTGGGCGAGAAACCATTAGCTTAATCTAAGTTGACGCACTAGCGTGGGATGCACCTAACATACGATAAGAGACGAATCAATTTCACGATTTTTTCCGTAATGTTTGTGTAATATAAATAGGTTAATTTTTACATGAATTTGTTTAAACTTAGAGCGTCGGTGGCTCAGTGGTGTGGACTGTCGCCTTCCTACCGGGAAGGCTGAGGTTCAAATCCCGACACGTACCAATGTATTTTCGAATTTGGGAAAATATATGTACGTTATCCGACGCTCTTACGGTGAAGGGAAACATCGTGAGGAAACCTTCATGCACACCTGCGAAGAGATTCGAAGGTGGTGTGTGAAGTCGTCCAATCCGCACTGGGCCCGCGTGGACGACTAAGGCCTAATCACCCTATACGGGTAGGCTCGTGCCCCTCAGTGGGGACGTTTAATGAGCTGATGATGTTTAAACTTTGAGGAGATTGAGCCGTAGTCCATTACGCGAGCCCAATACGTATTGGTGGGTTTTAACGACTGCGATTCTTAAGATTATTTGTTGTATTGCCCGGTGCGGCCAACAGCAGTAGTGGGTTCAAAAAAAACATTCTTAGGTTTGTAGCGAAGTTTAGGTATCCAAAGAGACTGCTCTTTAGCGATTAGACCGCCTGCACTGTACACGATTCTCTTCAGTTTTGTTTTACTTGTATTTTTTTGGAATTAAAGTTTATTCAAAGAAAAAAAAATAGCCGACCCTCAAACTAGATGGACTGATGATTTCGTTAAGACGGGTAGGAAATGGATGTCAACTGCAAGGGATCGGTCCGTGTGGAAATCTTTAGGCGAGGCCTTCGTTCAGCAGTGGACATTTTAGGCTATAATGATGATGAAAAGTTCATTTAACACATTTCTTTACATAATTACTGTTGACCTAACTATATTTTAGTAATGGAATAAATATAAAGATGGAACATATTGCCGAGGCTAGCACCAAGTGGCATGAGGTGAGTGGTGTCTCATGAATCATGATCCCAAAATGCTGGTTAATCTGAAAGGACAGGTCTATAAATCCATCATTAGGCCTGTCCTCATACGGCAGTGAATCGTGACCGATACTTGAGCGGCACAAGCAGAAGCTGCGTGTCATAGATGAACATGATGCGATGGATGTATGAGTCACGTGTAAAGATCGCGTTAGGAACTTCCGCATACCACGGATGCCTTCATGTCTGTAATATTGCGGATAAACTGCAGGAGACACGCCTACGCTGGTATGGCCAGGTTATATAGAAACTGGCAAGCTACGTGGGCTACGATTGCAAATATCTGGCAATGCTGCCTCCTCCCGGTGCCGATAGAAGGGGAAGGCCCAAGAAGTGTTGGCTTGACGTCGTTCAGAAAGACATGCGTGCTAATGGTGAAACAGTTACGTATGCTAAAGATCGTGCAAATTAGAAGACAAAATTTCGAAAAGCGGACACTGGGCTTCGAGTAACCGGAACTTACTATATGGCGATGATGATAAAGATGTTACACTTAACCGCCAGTTTAAGTCAATACGAAAGCAAATGATCCAACAGTCCATCTGAGAGTAAATGGGCTCTAATATCAAACAGTCAATCGTCGGTGCCTCATTGGTGTGGACTATTGCCTTCCGATTTGAAAGGTGCAGGTTCAAATCTCGCCACGTACCAATGTGTTTTCGTATTTTTAAAATTATATGTACGTTTATCCGACGCTCTTACAGTGAAGGAAAACACTATGGGGAAACCTGCGCACACCTACGAAGAAATTCAAAGGTTGTGCGTGAAGTCGGCCAATACAAACTGGGCCCTAGTTAAAGACTAAGGCCTTTATATCCTATAAGGTTAGGCTCGTTCCCCTCGGTCGGGATGTATAACGAGCTGATGATCATCATCAAACAGCCTATAGCGTTTCATTGGGGAGCACAGGGCTTCTATGAGAAAGCCTGTGCCCCAAGAACACTATAAAAAGATTGGGCAGAGATATTTTATTTTATTATTAACTGTATTTATGGCTAACTTTTAAGTTTTGGTAACTGTTACAATATTAAAAACCCCTAGTAATTGAGATGAAAATTTATTGTGTTAACGTAATAAGTAACATAATAATTGGTTTAAGCTACACCCTTTAAACTCTCTCAATATATTACAGACCCTTGCAAATTATGGCGCAAACATTTTATGTGACAAGGCAAGGAAAAAGTGTGGAGTCATCCAAAATAAATTACAATCTCGTTTCTTACATAAAGCTATATTCCTAGTGATAAATCTCACGTTTAACACAATAAGAGCCTTACAATCCGCAATTACGAAACTAGAGCTACTTATAATATAAATAGTGTTTAGAAAATCTATGAAAAAGTGTAAATGTCGTATAGTCATATTGTTTTATTGAACCATATCTTAATGTAAAACTCGCAAAGCTAGTATTTTAGTCCAAAAAAAACTTGACTTGTCAAGTAGCAATGCTTGATGCATTATTTTACTATTCCAATATTATATTTAGGTATACTACATAATGGTTGAAACCATTACAGATCGCCTGAACTTTAAACAGCGGCAAACTTAAGCGGTTACGAATAGAAGTTTCCAGTTGATGTATAGCTTCCTTTAAATGCCCCGCTTTGTAAATAAAATCTAGGTCACAGAAAATGTTGCTATAACCCTGTTAAATAGTACAGGTGTTCAGCAGGTACGCACTCTGTGCACACATTCCATTTTCGACTTTCTTACGTTGAATTAAACAGCAATAGTCATAGCGCATCTTTCTTACGCCGACTGTACTTAGCTATTATATTGGTACCTCTTGCGCAGGTCATGCGCAGAAGTGCACACGCCATTTTGACCCTTAAAACCGTCTATACCAAACTTTTACACAAGTTCGCGTAATTAAACTTTAACCAACATTTTTAGTCAATTAATTGCGCAAGTTTCAGCCACGCGTGACTGTTATTCTAAGTTGTAAAATAACAAGGTTCAATAACATCAAAACAGAAACATAAGTTTTTTAAAAGCATGCATACTCAAAACTGTGACTACTAAACTTACGTAACATTTGCAAAGTACAACAGGCTTCCTACCACTGAGCAGTGGATTGTAAATCAGTCATTTATCATATGTACAACGCTCAGTATGGCACCTGTAGAATGTTTTTTCAGTACGTGCCGCGCTCGGGGGCGCGTCGATGCGGGCACTCGGCGGACAACCGGTCGGGTACTGCCGTGCTCCCCGCCCCGCATCGACCGCGAATCGTGCCCGTGTCGCAATTCGCGTACAGCATTTGCGATTCCCGACGATTTCTACATCGCTACCGACACGGGGTAAGCGGGCACATGTGTCGGACCTTGTTTATGTTGATAATTGTGTATTGAAACATTTTTTGTAATTGTTTGGAATTTTTCCATGAAAGCAGCTATAAAATTTACTTTTCTTTTAAATTTTTTGATTATACAATTTCTTTGTTTTCCTCGCAAAGTTTTGGTAACTTTGTTGTTACTTTGGTTACAAGTACACTACGAGTATACAAAGCCGTTTTATTTTCTATAACCCTATTTAATGGAGCTCAACCAAAGAAATTGTTATTATGGAGTGTAGGATTTTAGCTGATGTTCGCTGCTGGCATTCACAGCTTTACCGGGTAATTACATTTTGGCCGTTGCAACTCATATCGCAAGATCTTTTTAAATGAATTATTACATACACACCGCTTAGGTAACCATTATTTCACGTGAATGTCAAGTGTGCGAAAATATAACTAGTAACTAGTATAGTATAAATACATAGTAAGATTATAGAATATAGTATGAAATACATAAGAGTGTTAAATGCCCTCCTCTCTCCTAAGTTGCTGTGCCCGACAGGGTCCATAATGTACCTATATAACAAATTGTCACCTTTTAAACATTGTGGAAAAGCAATAAATGATTGATTGATTGATATGTTACTATTGTTTAAGTATTGACTGCGTATAGTACCTGCATAGTTTAAAGTTGTATTCGATACAGGTTTTTTATACTGGTTCATAATGTATCTTCGTGTTTAAAAAATATTTTTATGCTGGTTTTAGATACTTACATGTTATTCATTTTCTAATACAATATTTCATCTTAAGTGTTTGTACACAATATGCATTTTAACTCGTTGCATACAAAACTTACCAGTCTAAGTTTGACACTCAACATTCCAATATCAGTTTCATGTCATTTAGCCTTCATATGAGTTGCTACATCAACGTGCCTGAGCAATGTCGTAATCTTACGCAAAACAGCCAAAGCATTCAAACTTCTAATAGTTTAGTCCTCGAGAACAGTATCATATTTATCTAATGGCAAAATGCAGCGCTTGTAAGATGACTTCAGATTCAAAAGCTCGACTTTAGGATATTAATTTCTAGGAAAGCTGCTGAAACATCCGGGATCGCGGAAAATGCATTTAGTTTTCGCTCAATTGCTTCTTACATTTCCGGACTTGTAGGATCTGATGGCGTGAATTGGTGCGGTACTATGATCTATTTATTATAATTAGCATCATGAACTATCATGCATAGATAGAAAGATGAGTATATAGTATGTTATATTTTTTTTTCTTTCACTACTGACTGGACAAGCTCGGCCATTTTGGTGATGTAATGAATTGTTTACGGACACATCCTATGGTTGTGCTCTCTGTAGCACGAAATCACATTTTCAGACACATTAATACAGCCGCAATAAAAGAAAATATAGTCCAACAATTTGTAAAAAATCGCACAAAATAACTTCACGCAAAGCCCTTCAATGGGATTGAAACAAGTTTCCCATACAGGAAGATAGGGCAGCCGCGTTTTTAAGTGCGACATAATGTAGCTCACGGCAACACTGGCTGCCAGTTTTCGGCTCTGTAGACGATCGGACGACGTATTTAGAAAAGAATTCCGTTTTTTCCCAAAATGCATCTGTGCTAATTTGTAACATGCCATCATCGCAACGAATAGTAATTTTCTAAGAAATATATAACTTTTCACGGTAAAACCGAAACGACATTGCGACAAATCTGGGCATTGCGTATAAACTTGGCGGCTTGTCGTCAATTGTATATCGGATGTCTGTGGATTGGAACCATGACCCGAGAATAACGCATTAATCTACTCATACTTAACCCCACCACCGTGGAGTTAATTTACTGAAAGAAATACTTATATTTCAAAAGTATACTCACGTCAACCTATATATGTTAATATATATATCAGCCTATATGTTGGAAACGATTCATATCAATGTCTCGTTATCATCTAAGCCGCTAAATTGAAACACAAACCCCGCAATATGTTTCTTGTTATTTATGAAACTACTTAGTAGGTATCGTATTTTCCGCATCCGTGACATTCTGATGGAATATTACTTCGAATCAAGGGGAACAGTTTCTTTGCGAATTGTTTATTTATTATTGATGTATGTATATAAGTTGTTTCTTTTATATTACCCATCTAATGAAGACTGTGAAAAAACGGCTTGTTGCCTAATTTCATAAGAGTAAACAACAAAATAAATAACGTAATTTCGTACAAAAATTAATAACTAACTTATGATTGAATAGTGTTCATTCAATATGATTATATTTAAAAAATACAATCATGTCATTCTCATATGACGGCAGATCACGGCAGTTCGGCAAAAAGTAGAAACTACCCCAAAAATTTATTTAATCGTCATGGGATGGCTGTCATAGGCTCAAGTGAGGGAAATGATCGTATTGTTTACTTAAAATTTAAAAAACTTGGTATATTAGTCCTCTACGCTTTGTGTGCTCATATTTACATGAATGTAAGTACATAAAACCGTAACGATACCCAACTCAAGACTGAAATAAAAGAAATAGTCCTTCACAAGTGCCAGTCAAAGCCTTTGGAAATTATAAACACTCCTTTGTTCTGAAGCACAGAATTAATGATTACACTGATACAAAAAGCTTTTAAAAGGCGCGGCACGCTTCTATTTCGGGTAATTGGATAAATTCTTTGGAAATAGTGTCTTTAAGATGACGTATGTCCCTGTTTAAAAGTATTATTTTGATGAATGTATGAATATAATGGATACTTGAAATATTTCTATACAATGCTGTATATAGGAATCACAGAATTTATATTAATAATTATAAACTTAATTTTCAGATAAGTATCACATATTCAGTCATGTAAAACTGGTATTTCAGGGTCTGAAAGCCGTTCAACAATAAAATATCCATCAAACTACGAAAATTACATGTAAGTGATGCTACAGTGTGACTACGAATTGCTATGTAGACCACTATATAGCTACGGAGAGGATAATAAAACGAAACTTACGGCGGATTACGTATGTTAAGTCTTAAAAGTATAGATGAATTACACCTTACAATAAGTAGAAAAATATATAAGGAAATCGTCTGAGATTTTAATAGTTATAATTCGAGTATAAGTCTCAATTGTATTTGTAGCTCGACTCATTGCACGAGTATACAAAAGGGCTACTCGTATCTGACTAGAGAAGAACAATATCATATCGTTTAATGCTGAATTATACATACAGCTATTGCGAGCGACTCGTCCGCAGTGGAATAGTTACTTTGGCCCTATAGCTACCATGAAGAAAATGTTCAAAATCCCCACAGAACTTTTTAAAAAACCATTATTCTTGACGCATACGCATCCGTTTCTATTGCTTGTAGCGTGATGCATCTAGCCTTCCACGCTAAATAAGGTATTAACACTGAAAGATTTTTTTAAATCGACCAGTAGTCATGAGAACAAGCGAGAACTCTTCAAGGTTTATATATTAGTATAGTGAACTTGTAAAGAAGAGAGAACCATTTTCAAATTATTCATTCCGTAGACTAGTGCATTCAGCACGTAGCAGATACACTTTATACGCACTCTGTACGTAGATCCTTATACATAAGAGATACATTAAAGATTATTATACACGATAACGATAAACATAAGATA
>PQWD01005106.1:0-33238 GCA_019425675.1 Leucinodes orbonalis | reverse complement strand
TAATCATAGGAATAATAGTCATGATATTACATACGTAACGATTATGATATGCCGCGAACAAACTTAAAAAAGCATATATACGGTCGAATTGAGTAACCTCCATTTTTGAAGATGGTTATAAAGGAAAAGTCAATTTAATGTGGCAGTAACAATTAAAGGACCTTTTCGAGGCATAGTTTAAATGAAAGACACTCCTCTTTCTATATATTTAGAAGGAAAACTTCCTCGTGGAAATTATATCAGGTAGATTTTGTAACAAGTAGCTTAGAAACTGTTCAAATGATCTGATTGTTTTATACAATTTTACTACATTCACCTCCCCGATTATAAGCATGTTTATATGGGTATAACTATGTAATCAATACTCTATAATATATCCACTGCTGAACAATACCTCTCCTTGTGACCTTTGGAATGTTAGTGCCAAGCTCACCACGTTTGGCAGACGGGTTGGTGAACGCAGTAATACGTCAGTACTGAAATGATGCTGCTGCCTATCACTTGGCGAAAATTTGGCTTAGTCATCTCTTACAGAACCCTAGGAAGGTGTAGGTGTGACGACAATTGTATCTATTCTGCCGACACCCATACAACAAGTAGCATAAAATATTTACCAAACAAAATATTCCTTCTGGTGAAACTCACGTCCCTAGATTTAGATACTTCTAAAAGCCGACCGTTAAGGGTAAATGAGAGCAATTTCATTAATTCATAAGATACACCGAGCGGTGATCAATCAAATGAACACCTGTTACCGGCCTGTGTAAATTGAATTTTTGATTTGGGAATTTCTCGCACCAAAGCTACGTGTAATTTGATTGGTCTCATCGTTTGATTGCTTGCCAGAGCTTTTTGAAGGTTCACGTTTGACAACACTGACTGATGTAAAATCTCGCTTGCCATTTTACGGTCAATGAAGGTTTTTTTCGATGTTATATATTTATATCGTGAGAATCTAATTTATAAGCTATCCGCACTAACAGCTGTTACAACAACTTTATCAAGTCTTTAACAACAACTTATTAACAACCTTAGCAAGGCTGACGTAGCTACGTCATACAGCCTTGCTAAGGTTACTTACTGTAGGATTGTTTCACAAGTTCAAAGAAACGATCTATGCTCGGAATCTCTCTTTGGGATATGATCAGAAATGTTTAATCTGTAAGCGAACTAAAATTAACGACATAATCCGCCAGATCAGCAAGTTGAAGTGGCAGTGGGCTGGTCACGTATGTCGCAGAACCAATGGCCATTGGAGCAGGCGGAGATCTGGAGTAGAGACCGCGTCTTGGCAAGCGTAGAGTAGGACGCCCTGCGACCCGATGAACCAACGACTTGCGAAAGGTCGCTGGTGGAGGCTGGTTGAGAAAAGCGAAGGACCGGAAATCTGGATCTATATCCAGCTTTGGACTGCGATAGGTTAATGTATTAATGGTGAGGTTATTTTGCGGAATATTATTTATATATTGTAACTAAAAGTTGTATACATTGTAACCATTAGTCGAATAATATCTTTATAGAAACAAAGCTTAGCTCCAAGGTTACGAGTATCCATCTATCGTCGAAACATTGTCTAAATTTCAATGAGATCTTTGATCTTCACTCCAAACTTAAGGCAACAATTTATTTTTGTGACAGCCACATTTTAAGAGCAAGCATTTGATCAGTGTTTTTTTACCACTCTTAACGAGGCGTAAATATTTTTATCTGAGGTGAGCTACATTAAAAAACAACATCGGGTACATTTCAACATCAATTTTTGGTTCTCTTGATTTTCCTCTAAAGTTAAAGGTTTTTTTCTAATAAAAGGCATGTGCTCTTGTATATAACCTTCACATTGCATAACCCAAGTTAATCTTACTTGTCGAGTTCAGTATAAAAAAAAACACAATATCGTTATATTTATTTACCAAGAGAGTACTTCACCCTTACAGAAGAAAAGATTGCAGTCATGTCAACTGTAAAAAATTAATAGTATCTATTTATGAAAAATTATAGTAAAATGTAAGACAAATTCTTAATGTTATTAATTATTGGAGGGATTTAGTTCATGACCCACCTCGCCGGCAAATAAGTATTTGTGTGTTAACAGAGCTGTTTACGTTATTTGGCAGGGTGCAACTCGGGTGGGTGAGAGCTAGGGCATACTGGAATTTCGCGTAGCACTCCCGTTAAAACATTCTTTTTTTCATCTTTTAACCCTTTAACCGCCAATGACTCCTTAAGGCGACAGATACAATAGATTATCTATTGTTTCTGGATTCGTGGCGTTAAATGGGTTAACATTATAATTGTGAACCCATTTAACGCTGTTTTTTAAGTGTGAATTTGGTTAGTTGACTACGAAAATTGTGAATACAAATGTAATGTAGTAACTATAAAGTAATTTAAGATAATGTGTAATGTTACTGCGGACATGTTAATAAGTAACTTAAAAATAACATACATCATAACATTTTATAAAGCAGATGTATTTAGGGATATATTTCAGCAACCTTTTACGCTTATAAAAGACCCATTTTGTCAAATATCAAAGAACGCAACAAGAAAACAAGGCTTTGTATTAAAGACCACGACCAGCCACTAAGTAAATCTGGTCGGAAATATATTATATGCATACATGGTATAAACTTTGGTTCTCTTTTTATTTCTTAGGAAACATATTACATAAGGCTTTGAGCCGTTTCCCTTATGAGTTGCTTGACGCGTCCTATTTTTTCAGCTCGTTTTAGATTCTTTTAAATTACACCCGGTTGGATTTTTTTTTAAACTAGAACAATGAATATGCTTTTAATGAAACAAACAAAAATATGTGTGTACAGTTTACAGTAATATGGTATGGATCCCACTTTGGAACAAAGTAAACAATCATTATATCAAGCATGTATTCGGGAAGTCTCGCAGGTTTAAATATAAGGCTCATATCCCTAATATTTACTTTAGTTAACTTTTAAATAGCGGTACAGTACAAGAATTCATCATTTTTAAACCGGCTTGACTCTACATACCTATAGAGAAAAATAATAATATTTTTTATTAGTGTTCATTTTTAAAACTATTAGAAGAGAAATAATACTTTCGTCAAATCTGTGTTTTGAGTTGAACATTGAGGAATGCAGCGGAGTGACTAGATACTGTAACCTAATGTGCATCACAAATTAACCTTAACAAGCCTTATAAGGATCACTGGTAATAAAGATGACAGCTGTTACGTACATCATGTTATTGATTGTCTGTTTGATAATATTATAAATAATGCCTAATATTTAATGATTATTTTAAAATGTTATTTAAAATTTATTTTAGAGCGTCGGTGGCTCAGTGGTGCGGACTGTCGCCTACCTACCGGGAGGGCTGAGGTTCAAATCCCGACACGTACCAATGTATTTTCGAATTTTCAAAAATATATGTACGTTATCCAACGCTCTTACGGTGAAGGAAAACATCGTGAGGAAACCTTCATGCACGCCTGCGAAGAGATTCGAAGGTTGTGTGTGAAGTCGTCCAATCCGCACTGGGCCCGCGTGGACGACGAAGGCCTAATCACCCTACACGGGTAGGCTCGTGCCCCTCGGTGGGGACGTTTAATGAGCTGATGATGATGATTTTAAAATGTACTGCGACGTTTGAACAAAAGTAGGGTCACGTTTTCTACCAAAAATACATACAATTCAATATTTTACATTTCACAATTGAAGTACAGACCTGGTTAAGGTGGCGGGTAGCAGATAGATGTCAATTGCTAGAATCGCCCGCGTGGAAATCATTAGGAGGCCTTCGTTCAGCAGTGGACATTTTAGGCTGTAATGAATGAAGGAATGAGTTTTTATTGAACTACCAACTAATTACAGTCCACAGCTGAATATAGACCCCCCCCCCTCTTTACACTAATTGTGAGGCCGAACATAAGCAACTAGTTTTCAGTCCTTGTCAAAACTTGGTCTTTTCTGAAACAATATTACCTTCGGTATACGTGATCTGCCCATTATCACATTAACTCATTGATCCTTCGAGCTATGACCTTGGTACTCTTACAAATGGTAATTTTTCGATTTTAAACCTAAGAATTTATCTTAGTAGCTCTTTAAAAGTATACGATAAATATACTATTTTTTCACAAAATACAAAAATATTATTCCAAGGATATAATCAAATCGTGGGTAGGTAGTATTAGGTAAGTTAATTTGAGCCGTTCCCTCTCTCTTTGAGCATACAAAGACAATTGAATATGTAACAAAATTAATTTACTTAAATGAAAGTGGCTTTGGAGAGAGCTTTCGGTTGTTTCAAGGTATCTTCTGAGATAAGAATAAAGGGTGGTGCACCATGGTGTACTAGCATACAGTAATTCAATTAATTAATAATATCTAATTATTTTCAGGAATAAAGTCAAGAAAGGGTGACAGATTGTTCTACATTAGGCTTTGCTATGTCTCCTCTGCCCTGATTAAGTTTCCATAAGTTCGATATTTTTAAAAGCATTATTAAGTAACGTTATTTTTAATCAGTTAAATACAAGTCTATTACGATGTGGTTTTAAAGTTAATACATTTTACAATGAAGGAAAAATCCTTGAATGAACTTCTTTTTGTTTCAATACGTTACATATTACAACCTGCTTCAACATCATAGCTTATCAACTGCAGCCCGATAGCCCACGTCGTTTCATAGAGTTTAGGTTAATGAGCCCCAAAACTTCCTTTTCTTCTCCTATCCCCTCCATTACAACCTTTTCCCTCTACCAATTTTAACTGCTGGGAACCGAGTGTCCATAAGTGACAGCATCACTTTACATCAGGTGATCCGCCTGCTAGTTTGTCTACCACTTAAATAAAATAGTGTCAAATATTTCTTTAATCTCGGCTTATCACCATCGAAAGATAAGACTTTGTATTTTCAGCTGCATATCGAACGTGATAAAGTTATTACGAATTATCTAAGGGCCACTCTTTCAAAGAAATAAACAACATCAATAGAACTTTAAAACAACCTTGAGGATGTTGTTCCCCTGAGGAAATATTAAAATGTGGGCGGGTTCGTGCCGGTCATCAATATAAATAATAAAACCTCAATCTATAAAGTTATGAGCCTCCCTGAGGGCCTATTTCGTAGTCTATAAATCTTACGCAAAACTGTACCTTGTGGATACTGCATAGATGCTATGTGCATGGTTTGAAGTGTGCACTTTTGGAGTAATTTTAGAATGGCATATTGCTGAACTGTTTAGCATTCTTTTGCCTTAATTAAAATAAAAGTTTTTTTTTTCAGATAATTATACTAAACTTTTGGATGTGTCAATATAAAATTGGTTATTGCTAAGATAGCATAATATGTTTGGTTAGCAACCTAAATAACCTCTCCCATCTTGGTCTGTTTTTTGTGTATTCACGAGAAACTCAAGGGATAATATTTTGTTTTTTTAAAAGGTTAATATTAAATCTATCAAACTGTGCTGGTGGAAAATTGACCGTGATAAATTATTTCCTTATAATGTTTTTAGTACCGCAGACCAACATATCCAACAGAGACAATTCATTTATTATTGCAGTATTGGAATATTAGGGGTAAATATTCTGGACCAACGACGCTATGAACTATTAGTTCAAGCCTTAGCCTTAAGCCAAAAGCCGGGATGTCTAAGCGAAATTTCGAAGCCCTTTGTTTAACATTGGCCTATGACATTTCGGAGAAAATAAATTTATATATGTATGTATTGTCGGTGGCTCTATGGTGTGGACTGTTGCCCTCCTACCAGGAGGGCTGAGGTTCAAATCCGCAGGTGTATTTTAGTACCTAAAATAAATTTATTGAAACAAAGAAATAGATGTCGTCCTAAAATAAAATTCAATGCAGTCAGGGAATCATTTTTACACATAAAGCATTCATACTATAATTTTAAGATTTAAAAAGACACCAGGATCTTCGAAAACTCTAAAGGTTACGTTTGTAGATTTTCAATTTCCTTCCCACAAACATATAACTAAACGCAAACCCTTAGAAAAAACTACTACAACGTCTCTTATCAGCACTTTGTCTACAGCAATTTGGTATCCCCAAAATCACCCGTCTTAGCCCTAATATCGGCCAAACACGAAGTCTTTCTATAGATAAGCCAAGTCAATAGATTACCAGTTCACACTTTACTGATGCCCAATATAAAAGCAAGTACAAAAGTTTTATGCGGTATTCAAAATATTCCAAAAAATAAAAACAAACAATGACTGTACGAAAATGTTGTCTGCTAAAAGTTATATTATGCTGAGGTTTGAACCCTAATTAATATTCATCAATCATGTCTTAAAGTTGTGTAACAAAATATTATATTATACATACTCAAATATGACACTCAAGTCAAACCATAATTTTAAACAAAAGTTACTTAAACAAAATTAACAAGATTAATTCATAGTTTACGAGGGTCTTCTAAATAAACATCTTCATAAGATAATGAAATTTAAACCTTACTAAAGAACAAAACCAATTTTACCGATTTATTCGTAATATTTAATAACGAGGAAACTGAAAATTTGTTTAAATCCGTCATTTTAACGTATCTCAAAGGTAACATAAGGTAACATATCTTGTCAATTCCTGACCTAAACACGAAAGCTTTTTAAGTTTTTCTAGTATTCTCTCCATCACATCAGTTCATTATACGTCACCACCGAGGGGCACGAGCCTACCCGTAAAGGGTGTATAGGCCTTAGTCGTCCACGCGGGCCCAGTGCGGTTGAATGACAACAACACAACCTTGTAATCTCTTCGTAGGAATGCGCAGGTTTCCTCACGATTTCTTCTTCACAGTAAGAGCGTCGGATAACGTACATACGTACATATGGTACGTGGCGGGATTTGAACCTCAGCCCTCAAGGTAGGAGGGCAACAGTCCACACCATTGATATAGTAAAATACGTTTAAAAGACAGCGTGCAGGTAGATGTCACCATCAGCTCATTATACGTCACCACCGAGGGGCACGAGCCTACCCGTAAAGGGCCTATACAAGGCCTTAGTCGTCCGCGCGGGCCCAGTGCGGATTGAATGACTTAACGCACAACCTTTTAATCTCTTCGAAGGAATACGCAGGTTTTCCTCACGATTCCTTCTTCACAGTAAGAGCGTCGGATAACGTACATACAATATCGTAAATTTGATAAGACATTTGTTCGTGGCGGGATTTGAACATACTCCCTCCAGATCAGAAGCTAACAGTCCACACCAATGATCCACCGACGCTCTCTCCGGACACTACTGTATTATTTATTGCCTAAGTTTATGTTTACGTTCAATAAAAAAGTTGTAAGCCGGTTAAATGCTGAAATAGTCGTTAAGTTAATAATATTAGGAGCTAATCGATTGCTCTTGTATAGGAAATGTTAGTTGGCCAATGTATCCATCGAGCCATTCAATCAAGCCCTTCAGTTATCGAGCATTAGGTATGTCTTGATACGGTGCCTTAGGAAACCGCGGTTTCCGTGTTCAAGGCGACTGGGCTCGAACGGGTCGATAACGGGCTCAGGTAACCTGTGGCGCAGTTCAATTTAAATCGCCATCCCGATCACATCGCTTTGAAGAGGATAGTCATTAATATGACTATTTTTAAGTATGATTAAGTTTCATAGATTATATCTTTTTTTTTTTCATTTACATTTCTTTGGCAATAATTTATTTGTAATATAGATATAAAAGTGTTTTCTTCATTGTACTTACAAACGGCACATACACAAAAAAAAATATCCTGGATTGGCTGGACCGATTTGGACGGGACTACTTTGGGCAGTTAGCTGTTGTAATAAGGAGAAGCTTAAGCCTATTTTATTTTCGAACAAACTTTTTTAATTATCTGTAATACAAATTATGCATATTAATTTCGTTACTTGGCGAGTAAATAGGTAATATTCCTATTTTATCCTTGCCTCCATTAAATTTCGATAACTCAAAGCGATGCACAACGGCAAACTCCAGATAGAAGCTTCCTCAGATAAAAAGGTTAATATCATTAGTAATAAAATTTTAGACAGTACCTATTCGGAATGTAAGTGTGAACTTGGTAAATAGTCCACACCTTGGAATCGCTTCTTTATTTATTCGCGAGGTAATTTAACTCCTGCAATATTAACAACCCCCATGGCTTGTGCTCTAAAAAGTGAGTTAAGGTCATTGCGTGATTCGGAGGATTGGTAGTCTAGATTCCACGGGGAGGCTGCATATTTTGTGCGATTTTTTCCACTTTAGTTAGAACATTGGAAGCTGAGTCACCCGATTGTTTAAAGAAAGTGTTAAGCCGTTGGTCCCGACTCCTATCTTAGGATAGAGTGTAGTTGTAGTCGTTAATATGTGGATAATCACAGTGGCCCAGTGGTAGGTTACGGCCCAAACTTCCCAAAGCCGTATTGTGTGGGAAGGCCTTTCCCTTTAGTGGACCACTATAGGATGATAATACAGAACCTAAACACAACATTTAAAAAGTTAGGATAAAAATGCTATACAATATTAATCACATTTGAAATAACACAAAAGTCATTATCTATCAAATACCGACAATTATTTTCAAATAAATCACCTTCAAATCCTTCAATCAACAAGAACAATTATTCAGCCAATTATCGCAACGTTTCCGTAATATCTTTTTGTCGCGTGTATAATAAACAAGTAGCTTAAGTAGGTACCCGTGCATAATTTTTAAAAGCGAATTTTCACGTCGCGAGATAGCGGCGTCTGCCGCGCTCCATGGAGCTGGAAAATTTCAATAACCTAATACTTTAAGGCCGGCGCCCACTGCCGATGTTCAGATGGGAATCCGAGATACATTGGCATCTTGTGGCATTCTTTATGTTACCGAGGAAAATCAAATTCCTATGTGTTCGTGTGACTGAAATTCAATAGCACAAACTACAACTAGGCTGGGAAAAAGTGAAATGGCAATTCGATATTTAACCATTACTTAGGTTCAAATTTTGTAACTTTAAAATTATCGTCAACAAACGATACGTGGGGATTTGGATAGTTAGAAAAGCGACACTTAAGTTTTGGTACTAAAATTAACGTAACGCTTTCATGAAGTAGCTCTTGAAAACTTAGTTCGGCGGCATAGAAGTTATCAAAAAGTAGACAATTACTTAATTATTTTAATATCATTGACATAATATCATGTGATTGTAATATGGATTAAAAATAAACATTCATGAACTATTAATAGTCTTAGCTTTCATTAAATAATTTTAAACTATCCGCAATAACAATGCTATCACTATTGCTTTGATTATGATTCACTGTAGGATAGAAGGGACTGTATAAACAAAGATTAAGCAATCATGAACCGCCCACCTTAAAACGTGTTTTTTTTTCTAAACCTTAATATAAAATTGCCAAAATATACAATCTTAAATACCGTTACTTGCGTTGCACAATTTTTGTCTACATCGGGCCCACCCTACAGCAGCAGCGAAAGTAGCACAGTTTCTAGGCAGAGCACGTGCTATGCCACAAAATAGTCTATCAAAAGGACCTACCAATATTTATCGCAGATATAACTCATGAACTTTTTATTAAAAAAAAACTTTCACGTTGACCACGTACTTTGTGGGACATCCAATTCAAAAACCTATTAAATAGTAAATATCATAATACAAAGGCATTATCAAAGAAAAACACCTTCAATTTCTGCCACTTATTTTATGTTTTGTCACCATTTCGGATAATTTACTTTAACAGCTATATATTAAGCCAACCACTTATATAATTTGTTAACCTTATAATGAAAAGGAAAATCTTTACAAATTCCAAAGATCCACGAACATCAGTGTACAATACCCTTATGTGGAGACTTGGGAATTCGGAACATCGCTTGTTATTGGTCCTTTTTTCCGCATCTTCGTCGAGCTAATCCATCACCGTCGAAGCCAGGGCGTCTCGTTAGCATAATGAATTAACGCCTCTGACGCACTGTCACAACATCACGCACCCGTCTGATCAACAGTTTGGGTTGGGTCAGTACTTATAACTAATTAGGGGTTTACAAATCGATTTGAAAAGGCTCAAAAGCTTTTATACCCTTGAAAGACTTTGAAAGTAAAGTATGACGTTTGCATGTGGTGTAACTAAATAGCTCAGACGAAAAAATATAAGCTAAATAGTTTGTTATGTCATAATGAAACTTATTAAGTTAATCTTTTTCTTAAAATTATTTTTATAAAAAATTATGCTTTAACAAAACATACATTTTATAAAGCTATGTTTTAAAAAAATATACTGCGCCGGTAAATGTCATACAGTATATACAATCCAACGCCATAATGATTCTTCAATAATAACTAAATTTATTTATTATTAATAACTTCAACTGAGTCCAGCAGTTGAAGGTAACAGCCCCTGACAGTCCACTACTGGACTCTGGGCCTCCTAACTGATAGCGAGGAGACGTACTTTATTATCCAACTTGGCCGATGGATTCGCGATCTATTCCTGTCGGATACTAAAAACGAATACCTACCACTGATAATCGTTTATTGCCATAAATAATATTCTATTCCTAACAAATACCAATTCTTAAATATTTAAATGATTTACATAAACTTTTCCCAACAGATACCAAAACATATTTTTTAGTAAATAACATTACTAATGAAAATAAATACTAATGAAAATAAAGTTGTAAGAGAGAGTGCTGATATCTGCTGGCTATTAAAATAGTGCATAATTACGATCACAAAAAAATATAAAGAAAACTGTATTAACAGTCCCACTAAATGAGAAATTTAATGAACCAAAATTTTATATAGCTACGTGTAGACGCTTACGCTGATAATGCTCAGTTAATTGTAATAGACTGTTATTACTATTCGTGAACAATTAACTGTTAATTGTTAGACCATTTTTCCTAAACGGCTCGTTGTACCTTCGTTACAGAATAAATGGTTTCAATACGATTAAAATTGGGCAGCAGATATCCTCACTGACCCGACAAAACCCAACTCCAATAATTTTTTTGAGTTATTTTAAGACACTAATAGAACGAGATGTCAGTTCGCTTATGATAGAAAGTGATTACGCCTGAATCATGAAAAAAACAGTGTTGAAAGAATTCAATAATGGCAGGTCGTCATTATTTTCCGTCAACACTGCCTTGCGCCTGAGACCCGAGACGACAGATCTAAAGTTAAAATTATCATACTGTTAATGCGCTTGAGGATTTTTTTTTATAAATAAATTTATTTATCTGATCGATCTGGTGTCGTGACGTGGTTGTTGTGTAAGGGTCGCCATACTGTATGCGAGGACCTTTCCACTGAAGTACTTCATCATTGCATAATCAATTAATGAATGAAATCAAATCATTTATTTCAGATATAAAATCCTTATTACATAAAACCACTTATATTAAAATATCAAAATTACGAAAACAGTAAAAATATTTAAATGAAAAATTAAATTAAATAATAAAATGATAAAAGAAATAAAATAATAATAAAATGATAAAATAATAGTAATAAAATAACATGTTAAAATGAAACAATAAATTCAAATGACAATTCACAAAAAAAATTCAAAAGCTCAATTAAAAATAAGAAAAAGATGATTTCTACTACAATGTTCCAACCATTCTGGCATAAATCCAACAGTTTTGGTTTCAAGTATTCAGCGATGCTCTTAAACAAGGGCATTGCCACAACCGCATCTGTGGTATCAATGATACATGGCTCCCGATCTTCAGAGGCCTAAACGCGTGTAAGCAAAAATAAGTAAAATATTATCAATCAAGTAATATGATCTCTTACTTCCCGGAAATAAACGTATGATGTATGTTGGCTTGAAAGAGAAAATTTCATTATGACATAGACACGAGTATATTGTGTTATTTCATATCTATGTAGATATGCATAGATACCCATCCCTAATAATCGAACCAGTTCATTAATATATATGGGTGGAGGTCGGCCTACGTTTCCTTCTCCCTTATGTAGACGCTGCTCGAAAACCTTTCTGCTCCACCGGCCATCAATTCTACGCACTGCGCAATTAAATAACTAACGGCTACGAAAATCATTCACTGTAGTCCTCTAACAGAGAAGAGGAAAATGAATCTTTTTGAACGCCAGGTTATTTGATACAAAATGGGAGAGACCAATATCCAGCACTGAATCACAACAGGTTGCAGAAAGAGAATAGAGTACATAATCAATGAAACAGTTTTAAAAAACTTACGCTAATTCTTCCACACGCATCATGGCACGTATTATTATTCAACTGAAATTCTTAAGGGCTACGGGTCGGTTATGGGGTTTCGATCATGCGGATTGGTAAGTATTAACGAGATGGTACAATAAGATAAGATAGTAAGACAATTAGTAGCAGGGACCAACCGTTTAATAAAAAAAATCATAAAAAAAATAAAAATAAAATTAAACATAATTATATACGGTCCAATTAAGCAACCTCCTTTTTTGAAGTCGGTTAAAATACTGTTACGAATTGACGTATTTAAAATGTCATTAAATTATGGCGCAATATGTGACGTCAGTCCACAGACAATCCATAGAGTATGACATGCGAATTGTCAAATAGCAAAGAGTGTAGTATGTTCTAGATAATTCGCGAACTATGTAGAATGACGTCGACACTTCGAGCTCAGCGGCCGGACAGGTATATAAGGCGGGCCGACGGGTGCGCCGGGAGTCTTGTGTTCTACTCAAGAGCGAACGAAGAGCGAAATACCTGCGACTACAAGGAAGAAGCGAGTGATACAGCGATATCTAAGGGATCGTCGAGTGTGATAACAGTGTGAAGAGTTAACGTGTGATTATTACGTGTGTGTGTGGAAAGTGTTGTGTTATAGTGTGCAGTGTTAATTACGGATTTTAGTGCGTGCGTTAATTGATTAATTAGTACGAGTGTAAGTGTAATTAGTGTTGTGTGTGATTAATATTGGTTAAATAATAAAGTGTGTTACCGTGTTATTCTTCGTGTTTGGCAATAATTTATCCGAAACTCCCAGCTCGTAACATTTGGTGTCAGAAGTGGGATAAATTATGCCTGTGCTACCGAAGGAAGATACGGACGTTGTTCGTACTAGAAGCCAGCGACAAGCCGCTATGGACAGGAGCCGGTTTGAAGAGTCGCCATCATCGGGCAGCCCAGCGACTGCAACAGAAGGTGTGCCGGGACCATCTACGGCCTCTGCAGCGTCCACTTTCGATATGGCTGCATTGATGGCGTTGCTACAGGAACAAGCTCGCCGCAGGAGGAACAGCTCGCCGCAGGAGGAACAGGCTCGCCGGCAGGAGGAACAGGCTCGCCGACAGGAGGAGCAAGCTCGACAGTTACAAGCGCAACTCCAAGCCGATAAGGAGAACAGGCTCGCCGGCAGGAGGAACAGGCTCGTCGACAAGAGGAACAAATGCTCCTTATCAAGGATATCCATAGCAAGTTTGGGAAGGATCTTCAAGAAGTTAAGGAGCAAGTCGGCCATCATGAGAAACAGATTACGGAAGCTTTCAGCGAGATTGCCGACATCAAGAAAGAAGTGAAGGAGCTAAAGATCACCAACGGTACCCTGCAATCCGTTGGTTGCGCGCCTTCAACAAAAGGCGTTAAAGTGCCGCCATTCGATGGGACAACGTCTTGGTCGGCGTACAATCTACAGTTCGAGGTGGTTAAGGAAACAAACTCGTGGTCGGAATCCCAAGCTTTGACGGCGCTAACACTGGGCCTACGGGGCGAAGCGTTGTCGGTGCTTGAAACTCTTGGCAAAGATGTGACATATGGGCAGTTGGTGCAAGCACTGGAATCCAGGTTTGGTGATGCTCATTTGGAACATGTGTTTCGCGCGCAGCTTAAAGAACGGGTCCAGCGCGTTGGTGAGAATTTACAACAGTGGGGATTGGAAATCGAGAAGCTTGTTCGTAAAGCATATCGAACAGAGCCCATACTATCCCAGAAGATGTTGGTGCAGGCCTTTGTGGATGGCATCCGGGATTTGGAGGTGAGGGCAGCTGTGCGACTTGGACATCATGCTACGCTAAAGGACGCTTTGGCCCATGCGTTGGAAGTGGAAGCCGTACGACAAGATCAAAGAACCCACCGCATCAGGGAAGTTGTTGAAACGGCTGAGTGTGAACCTTTGCGGAGATTTATCCCTAGATGTTATTCATGTGGGCTCAAAGGCCATCTCCGCTTGAACTGCCGCAAACAAATTAGCGCTAGGCGGACTGAGGATCATGAAGAAAGGGCGGCAAATACAACTGCCCAACATCAACAGGGAAACGAATAAGTGCCAGGACCGTGGGGCGGGTGCTGGCTGGTGTTCGTCGAGCCCCGAAGATTTCGATTCGCCAAGCTCAAGACGGGAACAGCCTGATAATAAGAGGTGAAATCAACGGGATATCGTGCAGGCTAACGTTGGATACTGGTGCTTCACGTACGGTCGTCAGTTCTCAATTAGCAAATCGTCTTCTTGGGGGCAACAGCGGGAACTTCGACCATCTTCAACTGGTAACAGCTACTGGTCAGCATCTGCCCGTACATGGCTGTAGAAATGTGGAGTTCAGGTTAGGCAACAACGTGTATGGACATCGAGTCATTATAGCAGATATCGTCGATGATTGCATATTGGGCCTAGATTTTATGCGAAATCATGACTGCAAGATCGACGTTAATGAAGGTGTTATGAAATGTGGCACAGAAGAACTGATGATGGAAGGTGCTTCATCAGGAAATGTGTACTGCTTACGAAGAACAGTGCTTTTACCAGGTCCGAAACTATAGTTCCAGTACGTCTTCCACATTATTCTGGCAAAGAACATCGTTGTGTGCTTATAGAAAGTTCAAATCATTTAACACCGTGGAAGATGGCACGAAGTCTTGTGAAATTTAGTAAAGTTGCAGCGGTACGTGTATTAAACCTTTCCGCTGAGGAACAAGTAATTAAGAAGGGTACCATCATGGGCACTTGTGACGGAGTAGCGTGGCTGCGTCGATGTGAAGATCTACCCAGATCTGGCAAAAGACCCGACCCAGGCATTGATGTCTCTACTGTGTTTGAGGAATGTCAACAATACTTGACGAAGGATCAAAGAAGGATGGCCGAAGGATTGTTGGTCAAGTATAGCAACGTTTTCTCGACAAATGATGCAGATATTGGGAAAACTGGGTTGGTAAGACACAAAATTAATACTGGCAACGAGGCACCGATCCGCCAGCGACCGAGAAGATTACCAGTGGCCCGTGAAAAGGAGGTTGAGGCCATGATCGATGGGATGCTAAAAGATGGCGTCATCGAACCCTCGTCTAGCCCATGGTGTTCACCTGTTGTCCTTGTGAAGAAGAAAGACGGTAGCCTACGGTTTTGCGTAGATTATAGGCGATTAAATGACATTACAAAGAAGGACAGCTACCCGCTTCCGAGAATCGATGACACGCTGGACACGCTGACAGGAATGAAGTGGTTTACCACGTTAGACCTGAAGAGCGGGTACTGGCAAGTGGAACTCGATGCCAGGGACAAGAGAAAACTGCCTTCTCAACAGGCAAAGGTTTATGGCAATTTACGGTCATGCCATTCGGTTTGTGCAACGCTCCTGCTACTTTCGAGAGATTAATGGAATTAGTGCTTACTGGCTTGATTGGAGACGCCTGTCTAGTCTATTTAGATGACGTGATTATTGTAGGCCGCACCTTCCAGGAACACCTCAGGAATCTGGAAAAGGTTCTCTTGAAGATAAAAGGAGCTAATTTGAAGCTGAACCCGAAGAAATGCTCATTCTTTCGGCGGGAAGTAACCTTTTTGGGTCATGTGGTTTCTCAAGATGGAGTGCGAACAGATCCGGAGAAGATTAAGGCTGTACAAGATTGGCCAGTACCAAAAGACAAGACCCAGGTGAGAGCTTTTCTTGGACTGTGCTCTTACTATCGCCGCTTTGTCAAGAATTTTGCCGATATTGCCAGACCATTGCACAAGCTAACGGAGGAGAAACGAACTTTCCGTTGGGATGAACAATGTGAAATCGCATTCCACGAGTTGAAGAAACATCTTTGTGATGCACCGATTTTAGGTTACCCTGATACAAAGAATGAATTCATCGTCGACACAGATGCCAGTAATACTGGAATTGGTGGTGTATTATCGCAACGGAAAGGAGAGCATGAAGTTGTGATTGCCTACTTTAGTAAGGCCTTATCCAAACCAGAGAGAAATTACTGTGTCACCAGAAGGGAGCTTCTTGCTGTGGTTAAGACTTTACAGCACTTTAATAAATATTTGTTAGGGCGTAAGTTCCGTCTACGCACTGATCATGCTGCATTAAAATGGCTTTTACAGTTTAAGAATCCTGAAGGACAGGTGGCCAGATGGATTGAATTACTTCAAGAGTTTGACTTTGTGATAGAACATCGAAGCGGAAAGTCACATGGTAACGCCGACGCGCTCTCAAGAAGACCTTGTTCCGAGGATTGCAAGCACTGTGTTCGGCAAGAAGCCAAAGAAGAAGTTCCCATTCGAGTGATCAAAACAAACATAAGCGATGAATGGAGGTCAACATTACGACAGGCGCAGAAGGATGACAGGGACATAAAGCCCATCTTCGAGTGGATTGAAGCTAGCACTCCTCGGCCCAACTGGAGTACTGTCGCCTCTATGAGCTCTGTCACGAAGAGTTATTGGGCACAATGGAATAGTTTGCTCATCCAAGATGGCGTCCTTTGCCGAAAATGGGAAAGTACTCGCGGTGATAACTGTCATCTACAAATGGTGGTTCCGAAAAGTAAAGTACCGGAAGTATTGCAGCTATATCACAATGGATGTTCCGGCGGCCATTTGGGAGTAAAAAGGACTTTACTGAGAATTCGTGAAAGATTTTATTGGATTCACTGTCGGGCTGATGTTGAAGATTGGTGTCGCAAATGTACTAGCTGCGCTGCTGTAAAGGGACCACATACACGCAGCCGAGGTGCGATGCAATTATACAATGTGGGAGCTCCATGGGAACGTATAGCATTAGATGTGGCGGGGCCGTTTCCCGTCAGTGAGAGCGGCAACAAATACTTCATGGTTGTCATGGATTATTTCACGAAGTGGCCTGAAGTTTTCGCGATACCTAATCAAGAAGCTACTACAGTTGCCGACAAGCTCGTTCAAGAAGTCTTTTGTCGGTTCGGGGTACCCTTAGAAATCCACACCGACCAGGGAAGAAACTTTGAATCGCAAGTTTTTCAGGAGACTTGTCGTGTAATGGGTGCCCACAAGACACGAACAACTTCTTATCACCCACAATCGGATGGAATGGTAGAGCGTTTTAACCAAACGCTTGAGAGATACTTGGCGAAAGTTGTAGATAGCAGACAGAAGGATTGGGATAAGCATATACAGCCATTCTCTTGTCTTACCGAAGCGCTATCCATGAAAGCACATCCGTAACCCCAGCATTTGCAAATTTCGGTCGAGAACTAAGGTTGCCTGCTGACCTTATTACTGGAATACCTCCTGATACACCTCGTAGTATAACGGAGTACGTAAGTGATTTAAGAGATAAGATGAATGACGTTTATGAGCATGTTCGACAGTCAAGTCAGCAGTCATCAGAAAGGACCAAAACACGTTACGATCGCAACGTAAACAATCAAGGTTTTGAAGAAGGTTCATTGGTATGGCTACATAACCCACTTCGAAGCAAAGGAAAGTCTCCCAAACTTCAAGCCAGATGTCATTAAATATGCGGCAATATGTGACGTCAGTCCACAGACAATCCATTAGAGTATGACATGCGAATTGTCAAATAGCAAAGAGTGTAGTATGTTCTAGATAATCGCGAACTATGTAGAATGACGTCGACACTTCGAGCTCAGCGGCCGACAGAATAAGCGGGCCGACGGGTGCGCGGGAGTCTGTGTTCTACTCAAGAGCGAACGAAGAGCGAAATACCTGCGACTAAAGGAAGAAGCGAGGATACAGCGATATTAAGGGATCGTCGAGTGTGATATAACAGTGTGAAGAGTTAACGTGTGATTATTACTGTGTGTGCGGAAAGTGTTGTGTTATAGTGTGCAGTGTTAATTACGGATTTTAGTGCGTGCGTTAATTGATAATTAGTACGAGTGTAAGTGTAATTGGTGTTTGTGTGTGATTAATATTGGTTAAATAAAAGTGTGTTACCGTGTTATTCTTCGTGTTTGGCAATAATTATCCGAACCCCACTCGTAACAATACAAAGGCTGAGATATATTGGTTGCGATCACCCACTGCGATCTTTAGTGTATACATTGTTATAAAACTACAGAAATCATTCTTAGGAAACAAGGTCCTTAACTTTCCACCATAAAAGCGATTCCATTAAAAGTATCATCTTGTGTACAGTGCATATTTCTTTTAGTAGCCCAGTGGACAATTAAATGGGTTTAGAACGATTTGAGGCGTTAAATAAGATTCTCGAAGTTTTTATTGCGATGAATTTTTTGCAATGAATAGTTGTAAAGCGGTCTAAGGCTTCAAAATATTTATTTGCGATCGTCACGGCATTATGATATTTTAGTGAGCCATTGATTTATAACCGACAATGTATTGATTTATTAAAGAACTTAACATAAAAATCAGACCATATGTGGTATCTGAATGTTTGTGTCGCTATCGATATTTGTAAATGTCGCTATTTTGAAAAAACATCACATTGCAATCAGTAACTAGTGTCATAAAGATTAAGTCATAGTTTCCATTAATTTCACTGCCAGTCTTCTATCGCATATGTCTAGTGAGCTGCATGAGTAAAGCGAAGGTCCGAGATATCTAGCGCAAATAAGAAAATGTATCTACTGAATCAGTGTAATTGACTGCATAGGTCAAAAATATAGAGAGGTCTGTAAAGGGAGACTAGAGAAAGAATTCATATTCCGTCCACTAAATGATTTTACAAAAATACTAGATCAAATAAGACACTACAAGTCAGAAGTGGCGATCTCTTCCAGGTAGCTTATCCATTTTCTTTAAAGTAAATCAGCGTGTAATAAAGACGGGCTTAAGCGAAAGGTCCACTATTCAAGCTTCCAACTTACCCTATTCAGATCTGCCGACTGGCAACAGTATTTAATTAACTCTATCTTAGTGAACCAGGCACGTGTCAGATTATTTCAACTCTTGTGAAACTCAACTTCAACGTTTATTGTGCAAGTAAACATTTTGCGATTATTATTTTAATACAATTAACTATGTATAATTATTATAGTAAGCATTCTAATGCAGTTTTACAAGAAAATTACTTACAAAGTTTCAAAGTATAGTTTTTTAGTTTCGAGTAAAGAGGGTATGAAATGACGGACAACAGATATGTCTGAATCTATAAGGTTCCGTTTTTTACCATTTGTTTACGGAGCACTAAAAGTATTAAAAATCATTTATTATGTAAACATGTTACATTAGATAAATTTTTTCAACGAGTAAATGCCGTAGTCGTCCACGGGGCCCAGTCTTTTCAATGCATACGCAGGTTTAGTGTTTTTCTTCAAAGACAGAGCGTAGGAGTATCCTATCCGATAGACAATGGTACGTGGCGGAATTAGAACCTGCGCCCTCAGATTGGAAAGCAACAGTCTACACCAATGAGCCACTGCCGCCCACACTTGTCAGTCAACATTTCTAATATTTAATTTCAATAAACAAGTTACAATGCACAAGACAATGAACCCCGTTTCAACCTTTTATCTAAAATGTTTATATTTAACTTCGTGTGCACAACGTCCCTTTATTTCGCAGTCGGAGAAATTTCATTCAATATTTTGTCTCGTCCCGTGGGAAGCATTACCCCATTATACTGTAGGTGCTGAAGAGTCGGGCATTTCCTTTATCTTCAGAAAAGGAAAAAAATACAGTTGACTCGATAGAACAATAGAAACAAGATACTAGTCAATACTTCGTATCGTACGCTATAATGGAAAGTCTTATACTTAATTTTCCTGCCCGCGATGGATTAGTACAAGATGTGTCTCTATTGTCGGCTACTGAAATTCACAAAAGGTCATGTAGCTAATGATGAGCTCGAAGTTTTGCTGCGTGATAGAACCTGCAGGTAATTATAATGAAATATAGATGAAAGTGATATAATGACAATAATGCCATTTTTACAACTATTTATTTATTAATTCAAACAAGACTCATTTTTTGTTAGTAACAATAGTCAATCGTATTACTAACAAAATGCTTAAATAGCAATTGGTAGGCAATGACGTGCACAGAGATTATGAGTAAGGTATGCTAAGTGACACAAATCGCAAAAACAATAATTAATTTTCATTTTTGACAAATTAATTGCTGTTGATGACAGCAGATCTCCTACGGTTTCAAATATATAGAGGAAAATGGGCGAAGAAATGGGAATCATTTAATTTGTTGGATTTTCCGGATTGTCTGGATGCACAGGGTATGCAATGCTTATTTGCATATATGCAAATAAGCAGCGCCACTGTTGGCAGGGGATAAAATCCGAAGAACCACCCTGAGCTTTGGGGCGGGTAAGTTCTCGAATGATCTTGCAAGCCTCGACGTCCACTCAAAAGGTGGACGAGGTCTTTAAAAAGGTTGCAAGTGGCTGGGTATACCTGACGTTACATTTCAACTGCTGGGAGTAAACTTTACTGGAGGAGGCTCTTCTTTTTGTCCTATCAATTGTTTTGTATTAAACTATTAATTAAATAATATCCACTAACATTCATACAGCGCCATCTAGTCCTAATCAAGTATTTAACCTATAATATGGGTGCTAAGGAAAATGGGGAAGACCTATGTCCAGCAATGGACTGCGATAGGTTGAAGAGACATGGGTACTTAACAACCAATAAACATACTTATATACAATTTTTTTGTAAATACATACATATTATACATAGAAAACACCCAGACCAATACAAAAGACATGTTTATGCACTCAAAGGTTTTGTGCCCGGGGATCGAACCCGGTGTAAGAGTCAACGGCTCAACCAATTACACTACAATGGATCGTCAAATTCTTACCTTAACTTTACCTTAGGGGTGGCTTTTGTTTTCTGACGTATTAATTGATTTATATAATAGCAGGACTAGAGTACTTAAGTACTACTAGAGCACTAGAGTACCGAAGTAGTTACTAATAACTAAATACATAACACTCTTATTTCACAGGACGATATCTGGCACTGCGGTGGTACCTACCTAGACGACTGTATCGAGTCTACCACCTAGTCGCAATAAACAGTCATCCTTGATACTGGTTATTGGATAAACAATAATATTAGCTTAATCTCCTCACAATAAAATATATAAGAAATCACATCTATCGTCAATCAAATATAAAACAATTTTTGTTAGGTCGATTCTCAATGTTATGATTTGATTTTATTTGTAGAATTTTGATCGGAAATTAAGTCATTAAATTCTTTCAGCAGTCACATTTGTTGATTATTGAACGATTGTAATATAAAAAAAAATATGTAATAATAACAAAGTTATAATAACACTATCATGACAATATTATTATTAAATTAACATTTCAATTTCAGAAGAGCAGACATGATTAGGGTTATATTAAATGTAGGGTAGGTATTTCATTTTAGGAAAGCATAAAAACTATTTATCATAGTTACCTATATTAGCCGAATCCCCATATCCATGATGTAATGAGAGGCTTGTGCCTGCAGAGACGTTAACGTCGTTAATAAGGCGTCAAATACAAAAATAACATGGACCGCTAAGCTTGTTCAAAATAAGAAAGTCGATCGACGAGTATCAGATAGTAACTAATGGATAACCACATTAAGTTTTACGCTTAGCTACGCCGGGGCACTCCGGAAACTAGCCAAGTTCGGCAGTTACGTTAACTGTGCGAGGTACGCAGCAATCGAACCGTCTGAAATAATAACTGCGCTATAAAAACACCCATTACTGAGCTACCGTAGCAAGATAGCACGTTAAGTTCCGCGTTCTTGTTTATCCTAAGGCCTTTCACAGAAATGAACCTAACATTATTTTCTTTTTTTTATGTCATAAGTGTAACTACAGGAAGGTTAGAACGCTCACGTATAAGTTTATCCATTCCATCGTTAGTGATATGCCGTGAAGTGACATGAAAGCTGCAGTGTCGATGGAAATTACTAATAGTAAGTAATTATTGGAACGATCACTGGTGGAAGCTGGATGAAAAAAGCGGAGGACCGGGATATCTGCGCGAAATGAGGGAGACTATGTCCAGCAGTGGACTGCAATAGGTTGAAGGTGAAGAAGGTAATTATTATTTAAAATACGAATAACAGATGTTAGGTCTATCATGCCTGGAATTTTACTAGCTAAAATTCCCCTTATCCTGAAGTGCAAAAGTGTAATAAGAGGAGCTGTTTTATCCCAAGGAATGAAGCCTGAAATCAATGGACATACTAACATTTTTCAATCATTAGTTCCCACGCAAAACGGTACTCACGAAAATTGAAACATACGTGGGCCTTTTATAATAAAAACTAAAACGTACAACTTTTGACTTTAGTGATAATAAATTCACGCCCACAGATTAAGTTGTGTACATAACGTGAAATATACAGAATTAATTGCCATTTCACTGTATTCACCGGTATCTTTACCGCAAAACACCCACTCTTTAGAAAGCTAAAACATGGGTTCGCATTATAAATTAGGTATATAAATTAACGACATCCTTCAATTAGGTATTCAGAAATAATATATGGTATTGTATTTTTAGGTTGTTTTGGATCAAGCAGCAGACGGTTCTTTTATTCTCTTTTCAGTTAGTCCCTGAAGATCGAACATTTTAAAGTATGGTTGGTGCTGCATGGAATGCCTTTTTATTCCATTTGTATCATAATATGTTCGCGGTAAAATTTGGGGCTAATTTAGTAGTGTTGCAAAAAGCTTGTTGTCTTAAGCAGGCTGTGGTAGCAGGCTCAGTATATACCTACCTAGGTACATACGTATTACCTTAATACTATGATGTAAAAAAGTATAGATTCGTGATATACTCACAAAACAATCGAAAACGTGTTCCGAATGCAGTGACAGCACACATACACATATTTCGAATGAGCGTACATTTACCTAAACAAAAGAGTACAAACTGTACTGTCTGTGTGTCTCTTCGCGGTTCGTTTTTGAGGCACGGGTGGCGTATCTACCTTTATATATACAGAATATCATTGCCTAAATACGGTAATGTTCTAATATCCTACAATACCCTTCAGAACCCAATCCAATCCATCATCGGCTCATTCAACGTCCCGACCGAGGTGAACGAGCCTACCCGTATTGGGTGTATAGGCCTTAGTCGTCCACGCGGCCCAGTGCGGATTGGCCGACTTCACACAAAACCTTTGAATCTCTTCACAGGCTTGCACAGGTTTCCTTACCGGCTATTACCGCCAATAAAACTATCGCATACTCGTATATCACGGAGTGTTCGGATGAATTATTTGTACTCGTTTATGTTGCATCATTTCACAACCGTACGACAGGATAAAACTCATTTAATGTACAGCACCTTTATATATGAAAGTCCTTTACAGTATGATTTGTATTTATTTTGTTGTGTTTAATATTTTAATTTTATAAGTGGCTAGGCATTTCTATACATAAAGACTTGAAGATATATTTACATTTAACACAGATAATTTATAATGTGGTTAAAGTAAGGTGCCTACATTAATAACACTCATGTGGTTACTGTCTACTTACCATCATTAAGTACTAACTCTACACCTGAACTGATCAATTTCCACTCCAGTAGATGTAAGACCTCGACAGTAGACAGAGTACAATTTAAAACGAAGTCCTTTTGTAATATGAATAACATTTCATCATTAAGGAATTATACTGGTCAGTGATGGACAATTTGAACCACGAGGTCCACAAACAATCACCAAAGATATATAACATTTTAAATGACATAAGGCGTATAATCTGAAATATATCCCTGTTGACCACTGCATCATTTAACCATTAATGGCAGCAGGATACCTTTATCCAACAGACTATAAAAATCTATTGTATCTGTAATCCTGTTAAAGCATAATCAACCAAGGAGTTGTCCATTGAAAACAAAGTTATTTCCGATAACTTCAATTTCCACTGGACACAAGCGACTATCAACGTGCAGATCCTCAAATATGTTATCATTATCATTACGCAGTTACCGTCCACATAATCTACAAAATAACACTTTAGAGTTGTTTACAAAACGCCCACTGCGTTTCGTTTGATCGTTAACGAAATCAATCGGATTCAAAACGAGAATAGCCTCGGGTTCGTTTTCATTCGATTAGTTTAACAAGAGCTTTTTTCCGTATTGTAGCAAGAGGCAGTTATTTCAGTAAGTGATTTTCTTTATTGCGTTGATCTAGCACCAGTTGCACCTGAATGAGAACATAATATGTCTACGGCGTTTGCGTTAGGTAATTAATATTGAATGTTTAAATAAATAAGTATCCACAGACATTCACACAGCGCATCTAGCCCCGAGTAAAGCGTGAAGCTGTGTTATGGCACTAACAACGGATAAACATACTTATATAGGCTATTACACAGCAACGTGTGTAGATTTGGAAAAGATAAATAGTTTTACTTTAGCTGTTAATTGGTAACTAATTCCGCAGTTATCAAGTGATTGTCTATGAACTTCAATTAAATTGTCAGAGTTGGTTTTATAAGTAGACATTAGGCCATTTGCATCAAAAAAGTCTTTTCTTAAGAGTTTAAAATATGATTCTTCATAGCAAGGCTGTGCATTATCTCCCACGCTATTTCTTCTGCATATCAATGATATGCTGCACGTTAGCGGTATTCATTGCTATGCGGATGACAGCACGGGTGATGCTTCTTATACCGGCCGAGCAAACTTACCTCGAGAAAATATCGCCGATTGCCGATACAGACTTGTGTCTGAAGTTGAGGCTATACTACAACAAGTCCGATTGGGGTAAACATAACCTTGTAGATTTTAATCCCAAGAAGACACAAATTGTGCATTTCCACGAAACGCCCTTTGTCGTATCGCCTCTATTCCAAGGTACTCCACTGACTCCAGCAGTTAGTTTCGGCATTCTTGGCGTCGACATATCGAGTGACGTCCAGTTCCGCGGTCATTTGGAAGAAAAGGCTAAGTTGGCATCTATGAAGCTCGGTGTGCTCAACAGATCGCGGCGGTATTCCATGTCGAGTCATAGACTTTATAAGTCACATGGAATACTGCTCCCATCTTTGGGCGGGAGCGCTGCAATACCAATTTCTTCCTCTAGACCGCATCCAAAAGAGAGCGGCTTGAATCGTCGACGACTCAGATCTTACTGACCAGCTGGACCCTTTGAGTTTGCGCAGAGATGTCGCATATCTTTGCATTATCTACCGCTTGTATCACGGAGAGTGCTCAGATGAGCTGTTCGGGCTTATTCCTGCAGCTGAGTTCACCACCGTACATCTCGGAGGAACTCCAAATTTCATCCTCACCACCTGATGATTGGAGGTCTTCCACAGTTCGATTCTGCCTTCATTTTCTGCACGTACAACAAAACTGTGGAATGAACTCCCTCTGGAAACATTTCGGAGTGATACGACTAGCGTCCTTCAAAAAAAGCGTACACACTTTAATGGCCGGCAACGCATTTCTGGACCTGATGTCTTGCAAATGTTCATGGCGGCGTTGTCACTTACCATCAGGTGAACCGTAGCTCGTTTGCCTCCTGTTCGATAAAAAAAGGCGCATTCAAAAGGATGAAGGTAAATGACCAAATGAATACAGAGGATACAAACAAACTGCCACAAAATATTAGCACCAGTTCAACTTATACCGATAAAAAACGCGTTAAAATCACCCTCCATCGAAAGTTCCGAAAAAGAATCATTATCGTATCGACCGGCGAATGTAAAGCGACCTCGGCATAACAATTCAATAGGACAGGACTTCCCGTAAGTACTTGAATAGGGCTGTCACAAGATGGACATTGAGATCGTTATCAAATTCTCGATTACAGCCTGATCCGAAATACCTCACTCGGTGAAATACAACGGTCACTTTGTTTGGGTGTTTTGTTAGGCCATAGTATGTTAAAGATAAGAAAAATGTAAATATATACACGTTAGCGTACATTTCTAAATAAATAAATAGTGCCTGTTCGTTTTGATCAAGATGCCATTCCTGCTGAAGCCTGATTGTTACAACTAAATTAACGCAATAAGTCTTAGTGTTGGCGAACTATCAACAGCTGGCCTATCTATTGTTGACCTTGAAAAATTAGTTAAACTTTAAAAATTAGTATCGATATTTTATATTGGGGCAAAATAAAATATCGATATTGTCGATATTTTGCACTATCGACAGTGGTTTGTGATACAATAGTATTGGTAATGAATATTTGTTTACGTAGATGGTAAAATCTTTGTGACTTTTATCTTGATATAAAGTATCTTAAATATTTGGTTGTAATAAGTAATGGCATAACGTAAAATATTTCAATACGGTGAATTCTTGTATTGTGGCAATACTATTATTGATCGATAAGATAAACTTATCGATAGTTCTTGCAATATACAAAGGCGTTACTATCAACAGTAATGTCTACATTGAGCTACAATACTATCGATACTATTGAGTTATTGTAGTATACTAAACTATTGCTTTTGCCAAATATCGATAGGCCATTGCTTTTGCCAAATTACCGATAGGCCATTGCTTTTGCCCAACTATCGATAGCTATCGACAGTAGACCACCGAACAGCAACACTAGTCTTAGTGTTTCGATCAACCGGCTTGAGTCACAATTTTAGTACATGCCAATCTAGCTTATTGAAAATGAACTCTGCTAGGATCTTTCTTGCAGGCACATCAATCCGCATTGAGCCAGCGTGGTGGGTTACGGCCCAATTATCCCACAGCTATGCTACGCGGCCCATATGGGTTGACGGTATAGATACTGCGACGAAATAAATAAGATACAAAATCCAGGTATTATTTTTTCCAAAATTGGCAGCCCTGTGAAAAGCCCCAGCATCCGGCCACTTTAACTTGAAGGTCTAAGATAAATAATACCTACACGGTCGCGTCAAGCTGGACAAAGATTCTATTTCCTACACAATAGGGGCGATAATCGCTTGAAGCTGTATCGTGCGCTAACGCTTTGATTTTTCATGTAAAAGTGTGTGTGTATAGGTCCTCCACATTTACATGCATATGTTATCATACATATTCGCTAAAATGATTAGGTAATTTATAATATCTTTTTCGAAGTACACTTGTAGAATTGTTTGAAATTTTATGAAGTCGGTATTTTAAATCCATTGTGTAAAAGAACAATAATCGAGGATTTGGCGGCCTGCAAATATACACTTTCTATCTTTAGGTATCACGTAGGAAGTGTAGTTTTGTGCTCCGGGATGAGGGCCCTATAGCTATTGAAATTATCTGTTGTCTCGGGAGGTCTCGGGTACAGTGCCGAATTGATGGAGGATAATAACTGTCTATCAGTAGTTGGTCTCTTTTAATGCCGCTCTGTCATGGTTAGGTTATACTTTCCATCAGGTGAGCATCCTGAAGTTCCTGTACCTACATAGGATAAAAAAGCCTAATTACATGGCACCGGTCTTGACCACAGCATAGCAAATAAGGTGAGACTATGTTGTGGGCAATTACTGGACAAAATTATGTCTAAGAACCACGAACTCCGTATCAAACTAACTAATCTATGTTTAAGCAACGCTCATACTTAGTAATAGACTATTGAGACATAATCATGAAAAGTATGATATTATACGTTTATGGTTAGAGCAGTCGAAGTTAAGGCTAAGAAGATTAAGATATATCTGACACAGGTAAGCTAATTAGATGATTCAGACGTACATATAAAGTGTCTCTTTTAGGTAAATCTTACGTTATATCACAACAGCAAGCACATCATCTAACGATATAATAATCCCACTTTTCTACATAAACTCACTTAGCCTGTAGTCGTTAAAACTTTTGCTTTGCGCAGCCTTATTTTCTTTCCTTCGAAACAAAGGGCGTAATTGAATTTATGATGCGTTCCCAGTAAGTTCTAGTAACACAGGTATAAAAATCATTTTGAAAAATATAAACTCATAGTTTTCAAGTTACTTTTTGAATTAACACATGACCTGAAACTTAATAAGTATTACTAACTAAGTACTTAGTTAACCCGTTAAACGTTTCTTACAAATATAATACAATAATAAGACAAACTTTCTAGTAAATCAATTTATTCAACATTAAAACACTTGAATTCATTAAAACTAGTGCAATTGTACTGTGTATATAGGTGCAAGTTATTATACAATATATATTGCCGATTTTTTTCCTAAGGATCGTGATTAGCTCTGCTATTCTTATGGATTATTTCTCTAACCCTTTTAATTGCTCAAAACTGACAAAGTTCAAAAGCTAGAATTCCTTACAGTATTTTAAGTCGTGGTACAACTTACAAGTTAGTCAACTAACTTTCAACTTTATGTATTGGTTTCTTCGGTGGCTCGACGACGAAATCAGAAATATTATGCCTCTTTGTGCAATGCCCTATTAAATTTGACTTATTATGAAACGACTTATCGCAATATGGGCATTTGTGTCTCTTGATACCGGTATGTACATTGATGTGCACTTTCAGTTGGTTTGAAGAAGGGAAGGCCCTCGTGCACAGTGTACATTTGAAAGGCATGTCCCCGGTATGGTTGCGTATATGAATTGTCAATTGCGACTTACTCTTGTACGATAAATCACACAAATGACAGCTGAAAGGTCTCTCGTCCGTGTGCCAAATCATATGGTGTTTTAATGTTCTGTTAGATGAGTAACACTTTGAGCAGACTTTACAAACAATTGGCTTGTCTCTGGCCTGCCTACGCATGTGGTCTTTAAGACACGACTCATTTCTGAAAGTTTTATCACAGTGATTGCATGCCACTGGCTTATCCATATGAACACTGCTTATGTGATTCTGTAAAATAAAATTGTATTAAATTTTATCATACATAGTTATAGTGTACCTAATAGAAATTTATATTGCATTAAATTGATGTGTTTTCGTGCCTTTTAGGTACCTATAAATAACGACCCACATGATGTAATAAGTGGACATGTCAGCTCTTACACCAAGGATTCCGGGTTCGTATGTATATATTAGTAATTATTTACAAAAAATGTATACAAGTATGCTTATCCGTTGTTTAGTAACCAAAATACATGTTAATGCTTAGTTTGGGGCTAAATGGCGCTGTGTGAATGTCAGTGGATATTTATTTATTTAATTAAATAGAAAAAGACTGATAAAAAACAGTGGAATGTCAATTTTCACTTTTGCACTTCGTCAGAAGCCATTGCACTCTGTGGAGTTATTTGGTCGCAACCACTTAGATAAGTAATGCGATCGTTAAAGTCAACACCATTCTCAAGCTCCTTAAGCACTTATACATACCCGAAGTGCTGCAGGGCGTTTGAAATTCTTGCCACAAATATCACAAATAAAACCTCTGTATTCGGCGTGGTCCCGTAAATGAGTCTTGATTTCATGTCGAAACAAAAACCTATAGAACAAAACAGGCTTTATTAAAATATGCTGACAGAAGTTTATTCTACTTTCATCACAAAACTATCGAAAAAAGTGTTCCGAATGCAGTGACAGCACACACACATATTTCGAATTTCGTTTTTGAGGCACGGATTTTCGTTTTATATTATTATTTATATATATACAGAATATCATTGCCTGAGAGATATGCTCTGAATTATCAAAATTAACATATCCTCAAAGCTCTTACAGGCAAATAAACAAGGAAACGATACTTTAAGGCCCGTATTCTAGAACGAGACTCAAGCGTTGATCTTTGCTTGAATAGAGTTAGAAAGAGAAAGCACTCTATACTCTTTCTGACTTAATTTAAGTAAAGATCACGTTGAGTCTCGTTCGAAAATACGGGCCTACGTATTTAAAACGTAAGTATTTAATTCCAAAACTCACCATAAAGAACACAATACAGGCCTAATCACCCAGGTTATCAAAGTGGAATACAGCACAAAGGAAAATAGAAGTGCAGTTAAAATCGCATTACATTTTCTATGCAAAGAAATGGGTCAGTAGGCATTACATAACTAAGTTAACGGAGCTAGACCAGACGTACATGTTATCTTAGAAAATATCAAACCCTTTCTAGAAAGCGTTTCGTAAAATACATACGAAGCATAATTGGGTTCTTAAACAAATCTAGTTGTAAAAACAAATGTTCATATTAGCTCAAAAAGGTGCACTCGTCATATATGTTTTTGGAGTTAGCAACCTTACCCTTCTGTAACCTTTGCCGGTAATAATTTACAGAAAGGCCGTCACGCACAAAGGTGCTGACGCGCCACGAATACGCTTTATGAAATCGGGCTGTCATAAACAGAATATCTTGCGCCTTTGAGTTTTTGTAGTACAGTTATGATATACATACTTAAAGAAAATTTTATTTGGTTTCTCGAGTGTTAACAAGTAGAGTAGGTAACGGTAATACAAACAAAGCAATCCATTGGATTTGGAAATTGTCTTATAGAATCAAATTATAATATTTCATCTAACTCTGAAATTGTGAATTCCACATACCTGATTACAATACCGGGAATTTGGAAAGCTCAACGTTTGAAACATAATGATTATTTTGACATTTGCCGGAAGTCGCGACCAATAGAGGATTCGACTATATTTTTTGATAGTAAAAAATCTTATCGTGGTAATTTTTGTCAATAATCAATAATGCATACATATACGATATGACGACATATCTACACTATGACCTACTGAATAATATGCCAAGTTATTTTGTAATTTAAACACAAAAAGGGGTCAACACTTTTTCATGATTATTTCTATTTGGTTAACCGGATGAAACAATAACTAAAACATAAATTACCCCGAAAGGATAACTAACCAAAAACTACACTCTTAAACTATTTGTAGTTTACAGGCTTGAAACTTCAAAACTCCAAGCCGATTTCAGCCACGGCAATCCATCTCTGCATTATATTTGAGCCTAAATATTTAGCTATCTTGATTAACATACCCTATCGAAGCATAATACGCAAATCAAGAATATAATATTCGGTACCATAATAAGGCAGGGATTTAACACATACCTTCTCCCACAATGGTCACATATAAACCCCTTCGTGGTATGCCACCTCTCATGGTTCCGCCACGCTTTGTAGCTTTTAAACTCTTTGTTACAAACTGTACATTTACCTCCGACATCTTTTAGATGAACTGTTCTATAGTGATACTGCAAAGCCAGTATAGATACACATTTTTTACTACAACTATGGCAAAAAAAGTAACTCTGTTTCCCCGACATATGTTGGTATCTGAAACAATGATGAATCGATTGAGGTTTCTCCAACTTCTTCCAAAATTTAACGAAAGAGAACTCCCAAAGGATTGACACATGTGACAAAATGGTAAAATCAAAACTTTATTATTTGTGAAATCCATCAAAATATTTAAACACCTACCTATTCCTTAAAATTTTAAAATCGCGTTTCCTTTTAATGGAGGTGACGAAATTGCTTATAACGATCAGAAGTTACATGTTATCAATTCTCATTTTAACTAAAAACATTAAATTCCTTTGTCTGCACACAACGACCACATTAGGTTGTGAAGTTGTCTTCACATAACTCTATTTAAGGTGTAAGAACCTACGTGTCAAGTTGAGATAGCAATTCTCTAGTGTTGTACATCACTTACTGGGTAGGTAGTTTATATCGACGTGTTTACATGCAAGAAAATAAAAGTAACATTAATTGAACTAGGTGCATAATAAGTAAAATAAAAATGAATCAGGTTTATTCAATTTAGGCTATTGTGGTCAAAACACTTATGACCACACAAATTTAATAAATTTCATGTACCTATAGATCTCGCTAAACTTTTTCGCCGCTCCAAACTTTGCACAAGACGATGCGCAGTTTACAAAATTCCTAGTACAATACATTCTATTAACTACGACCTTGACCTGCTCAGTTAGCACTTGCAACTATATTCAGAGCGGCCATAAAGTTTGGCGACATCTGTAGATGAGAAATAAGCTAGTTAAAAATGTAGCACGAGACGAGTAAGCTACCGAATCAAATCACACCAAAAGAAACAACGCGAGGGAGATTGAAATCGATAAACGCGGTCGATATTGGCTCGTGCAGCACTAATACTAAGTCGAGTGCGGGTGACGTGCAGTGTGCGGGGTGTCCGTACCCCCGCACCTCATGTCGTACCCCGATTGCCATGTTGAATTATCGCGTACTAAACCAACCTGAATGCTTTTAGAAAAACGTTAAATATTTCTTTTAATAGTACGTGAAATCAAACTCATTTTGCTACTAATACTGGTTTGCATGTTAAATCGATATAGCGTCATTCAGTTAATTCCAACGCTTTGCTTGCATTTGCAATGCTTAAAATAATTTTGTAATTAAGACATACCTAATGCTTGATAACTAAAGGGCTTGATTGAATGGCTCGATGGATACCTTGGCCAACTAACATTTCCTATACAAGAGCCTTTGGTTTGCTCCTAAATACTATTATACCTTAACGACTATTTCAAAATTTAACCGGCTTAAACCTTTTTTTTGAACGTAAATATAAACTTAGGCAATAAATGATACAGGAGAGTCTGGAGAGAGCGTCGGTGGATCATTGGTGTGGACTGTTACCTTCCAATATGGAGGGCGCTGGTTCAATTCCCGCCACGTGTCTTTTCGAATTTTCGTAATTGTAAGCACGTTTATCCGACGTCTTACGGTGAAGGAATACATTTTGAGGAAACATTCATGCACGCCTGCGAAGAGATTGTGTGTGAAGTCGTCCAATCCGCACTGGGCCCGCGTCGACTAAGGCCTAATCACCCTATACGTGTAGGCTCGTGCCCCTCGGTGGGGACGTTTAATGAGCTGATGATGAATCATTTGTATTTACTATAGTAAAAACATTATAGTTGTTGTAGCTGCAGTACATGAGTCATCGCTCGCCGCTCCGCAGCCGCGGACCACTAAATAGCGCGTCTGATAAAACTTCAATATTATTGTACTTCTGATATATTTCTGACATACTTCTAATATACTTCTATACTGTTATTCTACACTCACCGTGACTTTCATTGGAAACACCTAAGCAAGCGAACTACCTCAAATTGGAGTCAGATATCTACAATTAGGATAACAACAAATAAGCAACCTCATAATTCAAGATGGGAATCG
>PQWD01005103.1:0-26588 GCA_019425675.1 Leucinodes orbonalis | reverse complement strand
AACCGGATCAATTGATGTTCATGGTTTTAATCTGTGATCCTTCAAATGGATTTGATATTTTTGTGTCCAAAAATACGTAATCTTGAAGACAACGTTTGATGTTATTTTTATACTTTGATTGATTACGACGAGGAAAATTAACTTGAAATCCAAATCAGTCTATTCAATCAGTATACGGTAGATAAAAATGTGACATTCGGCGATAACGCAATCAATTTTGGCCAATTTCGACGACTTGAGATCCCCGTAATAAAGGGCGACGGGCCAAATAAAAATGGAGAGGAAGGAAACGGTCTTATGGACATATCTATTTTAGGCGATGAGTTCAATGAGCTAATCGTACCTCGCGAATACGCCAGAAGATTCTGGTGATGAAGTATTGTATTCTTACCTTAGATATTTGTAAACTCAAACAAAACAAATTTGGTTACAGTTACGAAATAAGTTTGAAGTTTATCGGCTCTCGTGAAAATTAAAATGTGAGCGTGGGTGTTTTTTATACTACATACTTACTATTTATATTGCTTTGATCTATACTTAAAGTATATTAGAAACATGACCACACAGTAGAAGTCGTAGATTTTGAGTCACAGTTAGTGCAGTTCGGCATTTAGTGCAGCTCGGCTATTAAGCGAGAAAATGCAGCCAGCCTTTTAGGCACGTTACTTCCTCCTTCCTTGTACGGTGACTTGGGACTCAGTTTTAAGGCTTTTTCTCTTACTTATTTATTTCTTACAATAATAGGTTGTACCGTAGCATAAATAAATATTATAAATATTTTATAAACACAAATTATTACAATAGTTGTTTCCTATACTATATACAGGGGCTAGTGTGCAGGAAAACTTTATAGTGTAGAAGTGAAACTTAAGAAAAAAGAAAAAAAGAGTTGTATAAATATTGCAACATCAATTCAGGAAATTCAAGTTCATACTAAAATAGTTTAAGGCATGTTGAAAGCGTCATTTAGTCTCAAAAGCAACAAAATGTTTAGCAACAATAATGAATTTTGTATTCACTAAAAAAACGCAAGTTTTTGAAGGTAGGTTTCGCTATTTTAATATATTTATAATTTGATAAAAAAAATATTCAAAGACTAGCTCTTTGATTTTTTAAAATAAATATTGCTCTATGTATATTTTGCTTTATATTCGGATGAGAAATAACAATAAAAACATTTAAGGAATATGATACTACACATGCCTTGTGCTTTGGTGCGGAGTCGGGACTTCAGAATTTTCTTTATCATACTGATTACTCCAGAATATCAATGTATCAAAGCACCTTTGATGTGGATTGTGTACTTTTCTTAACAGATTAAGCACGCCAAGAGACGCTCAACTTTTTTATAAAGCAATTATTTAGCAAAATTTATGTTTATTAAGCAAAAAAATGAGTAGGTAGGTTTTTTTTTTATATAAAGAGTACGCACATTTTTGTGACAGTATTTGTATAGACGTTTTACTATTAGAATATTGTAAAAAAACAAGTGATATTCCAAAAATTTGTTGGGGTTGGGAAAAAAATATTTAAATTTAACATGTCATAATGACAAAGAGGTGGGATCGTGCTTTTGTACCCTTTCTGTAAAGCGTTAAGGTTTAAATTTTAAATGAATAATTTTATGTGATTTTATTTAAGTTCAGATGCTATGATAAATCGAACTTAAAAAGTAGTTGTAGATATCATTTATAACATATATTTTTAAGTTTTTGATAGTTACACATGTGTATGTGTGTGTGCGTGTGTTTGAGAGAGTGTGTGTGTTTGTGCATGTATGTATGCGTAAGTGTGTATGTATATATATGGACTTGTATATGTGTGTAAGTTTATATGTACGTGTTAACATGTATATGTATAAGTATATTTAGGTTAAGCTATAAAAATAATGCCAACGAGAGCTACTGCCTACAAACTGATGCACAGATTGGCAGAAAGCAAAGTTTTGTAATAATGTGTAGTACTTTTTTTAAGAAACAAATAAACAAATGAAAGTTTTTTTTTCATTCCTTTATGTGTTATCGTTGTAATGTTGTATGTGCTTTTAAAAATCTAACACAAATAACGTTCCTTAACAAAAGCCTAATTTAATATGCTTGTATATTTAGCTGTAAGCTAAATATATAAGATAAATAGATAAATTAGAGTGTAATTATTGAAAAAAATAGCAGCTTATTGCAGCAAGCTATCGGTCTTCGCTACGATATGGATGTCCCACATCTGTGCTCAAATTGAATCTGTTCTGTTCGCATATTGAACCAATTCCAATTGCATTTCGAATCACGACCAAATGTAACTGTCTGTAATATGAGGGGATTTAGAAAAGGGTGTTGAGTGGAATTAACTGATTTCTAATTTATTCGTTTGTATATTAATTTTGAGCTCTATTATTTATAACTTTTAGAAGTTACTGTTCTGTAATTTAAAGTAAATAATATATTTTTTAATATCAATCAATCTAATTTCGTGACTGATTTGGAATAATAATAGTTTACGAGTAAAAGTCATATACCTACTACGTTTTACAAATTCACACATCGCCAAATTTAGCCCCAAGTGAAGAGTGTAATGAGTGCTAAACAATGAATATACTTATTTTTTATACAAAAACACCCAGATCATTACAAATAGTCATGTTCGTGTACACTTAAGTTACTGTAAAAGGATCGAACCTAGAACCTTCGGTATAGTAGCCGATGTCTTAACCATTACACCACATGAGCTGTCATTACAAACCTGTGTTTTCTATTTATAATATGTATGTATTTATATATAAACTAATACGACCGATGTGTCTCATGTGCATACAACATAATTAACTACATAATACATTACTTAAATTTATAAGACTGCAAATCGTGGAATCTACAGAAATATTATTCACATTTTATCATCCGCCCCCTTTAAATCACCAATGGAATAGTGCCTCGCCTGTTCCTTTTATTACGAGTATTTAATAACCAAATAAAACGCTATCTTGAGGAAATTAAAGTTTCTCCCTGATTTGAAGCTTAAGCAGTATCGCTTCGTGATCGATGACATAAATCTAAACGGAGCTAGTTAATTGTATTTTAAAATATATGTTAATTACTTATAGAATTAAAATAGGAAGTTTGCAATTTGACTGTATTATTTTAGTATCGTTTATTATACACATAAATTGTTTTATATAATGTGCAAGCAAATGAATAGACATTCAACTAAAGATTTTGATATTACCACCTGCGGACCCTTCCGTAACCTCAAACAATTGACAAAACACACAGCTGACAGAAATTTCCTCACAATGCTTCGGATAACGTGCATATAATTTTGGAAATTTGAAAACACATTAGTACGTGGCGGGATCTGAACATGCGCCCTACAGATCGGAAGGAAACTGTCCATACCAATGATATCACTCCCTATGATCCCATATTTATTAGTTATAAACTATATTGAGATGTAAGAAGGCAGTTAATATCATTTTAAGGTGTTCGGTTTACCTCATTGGCTCATATTGTAACAAAAATGGTGACGAAATGCTATCGAGAATTGGCCTAGTGCGGCGAGTACCATTCGAAAACTTATCAGTTAGCTACAAGGCTGTTCTATGGTAAGATGATCCCAAAGTTATTACAGCATTCACGCAGATAATCATAAATAATGAATAATAAACAAATAATAGCTTGTATTTTTCTAGAAAGGTGGCAAATTCGTTTTTGTTCTGTAAAAAACTGTCAAAATTGGGCCTTTTCCTCGGCTGAGCTCATGACGGCTGTCATTTCGAACCGATCCGGCTGACGGAAAAAAGAATAACACAATTTTGTAACGGAATCCACCAGAAAACGTACCCAAATAGAAATGTTACCGTTGGATTTAGTCGATTTGCGAAATCGTAAAATTCTGTTATTAGAATGGAAAACTGATCCTTGATCAGTGAACTGTATCTGGCCTATATTCTGTGAAAATCCGGAACACGACGCTCAGTTCTGGTACTCAAATCAACTAGGGCATTGGCGTTATTAATATCGTTAGGATGGTCCGTCGCTGGAGGGATAATATGATTTTCTTAAAGCAAAAAAACAAGTGTGCAGACTTTAATACAATTTTGCTGGCGATGAGAAAGCAAATGCTGTCGCTAGAATATACAAATTGACGCTTACCAATACAGGATATGGGATTTCTGCGTCCCAATGGAATTTCAAACATCAAGTATCTGTTACCGCGTTTTTCTCCATTTTAATGCATGATTCGTATACTATTTTATTTGTTGAGGAATCTGATTCTGTTGCTTAGGTATTTATGTGTGTAAAATATTTTTAGTGTACCTTTAATAAATACATGTATGTATCGTTTTCGTCACTAGTTTTGTAGAATTTTATGTATGTATAATAATAAAAAAGTCTATTTATAACAAACCCGTATTTTGTCAAGTCAGCAAAATTTTTCATTTAAGTTAGGGACTTTAATGTTTATTTTATCACTTCAGATAAAGCAGAAATGAGAAATACAAACTATTGTTCTGTGTTATTTAACATTTTGCCTCTGTGACCCTAAGTTCGCGTAGAGGTAAAGTGAGCTTTAAAAATTCAAATCATATCATATCTTTATTACTTGATCTAGACTACAATATTTTGTTAGCTATGCTGAGAAAAGATTGAAAGATAGTCTGCATTGTTTGTTATTTAGTTTTGAATATAATATTTTATTATGTTTGAATTATCGTTATTATGATCATACTTCAAACTAAGAATGGTTTTATATAAAGGTACCATTGAGTAGTTATGTTTCGTGTACTTATTAATATAAAGAAATATTTACTCATTTAATTTATTGGCCATACAAATATTTTCGTCAGTGATAGATTATTTTATTGCTCAGCTTAACTAAAACGTGCGATCACCATTTTGGATACGATGATAGAATGATAATGATCAAATTATACCTTGATTTTCGTTATTTATAGTTTAGTAAATACTATTATATATAGGCCTACACTTAGTTTATACAGGGAAATAATTTAACCTATTATTTTATATTTTCACCATGAAATATAAATAAGCCTTTCTAGTAAAAAGTAGCGACTGTCACCTAAGATATAATATGGGCCTTAGTCGTCTACGCAGGCTCATTGCGGATTAGCTGACTTCACGCACAACCTTTGTATCTTTTCGCAGGCGTGCGCAGGTTTTCTCCCGATGTTTTCCTTCGCCGTAAGAGCGACGGATAAACGTACATATTTTTAAAATTCAAAAGACATTTGTACTTGGCGGGCATGAGATCGGAAGGCAACAGCTCACACCAATTAGCTACCGACGACTTCCGGTTATTATTGTCTTTTCCCCCTCTGTATGGATCACTAAACATGTCAAATTTCTTTTAAGGTGGGGGTGATAGACTTTGATTTCTCAAGTATGATAATACTCATCACGGTCTTCTCTAGCTAAAATATAGGTTAGTAAAATGACAAAATTATTGGTAGCAACTAGGTAACATTGATTTATTTAAAAAGTAAGCGACCATTAAAATTATGATTTTCGGTCTAAACTCCGTCGACGTTTCGTCCTGACGGCCTGCTGGTGGGTGGAACTCATTGCCTTCTTGTGTATTCCCCGAGAATTACAGTCGGGCAGTGTTCAAGGCTCTACCCTCGGTTCCACCCTATCATCACTTACCATCAGGCGAGATAGCGGTCAAATGCCTGGCCATTGATGAAAAATAAAAAGCTTTTTCAACAAAATTCTACTTAACCTTCTGGAAATCTCAAAGTCAGTGAAGTCACCTCGGTTAAAGTGAATATCACACAGCTACAGGCGATTCGAATCGATTGGAACTTTCCTAAACCTTCTGATCTGACATCCCTGTCATCATCACAGAGGGTTCGTTAAACAACTTTTTCGTAACTTCACGCTCACACTTCATTAGGGACACGGCTGCTTCCTTCCGTTACCTACAGCTAAGAGTTGGGCAATTCGACCCAAAGCTTTATACACATATTCATGTTAACATACATTATGTTAATCATGGCACATATTTGAATCACGAAGTATTTTAAATTAAGTTGATTTTTGATCGATCATAGGTGTTTGACAACATGTTTATGTTACCTGATATAACGGTGTCTAGGATTGTGAACTCTTTCACTACACAATTAATAAGGCTATATACCTATACCTACGCAAAAGATGCATTATAAAAGTTGTTATTCAAAGCCCGAATAATGATATTGTCCAATCAGCATACCGTCATTGGACGGCGTGATTTTATCCCGTGACGGCATTCTTTAGTCGCCGTAACTCGTAAGTGAGAAGGGTAACTCGTGTACTTAACATACCACCTAAAATATATTATAAATCATAAATTTGATTTACTTTAATCGTTTCTTCGGTAATAATCGGAACAATTAGTAATCATTTGCATTACCTAGGCTCTTAAAAGATTTTAATTTAAACTGGTAAAAAGCACTTTTTGAGTTTTAGTTGTGTAAATAAAAAAAGGTAAATTACAGTCATTTGTTTCGCGTTTCTAAATGAAATAATAGATGGAAAATTTCAAATTCAATTAAAAAAGAGGGTCCGCCCCCGATTTTAATTTAGAACCCTTTTAAAGCGTTAAGATGATTGTGACAGAGGGTGTATAAACGCTAAGACAATACCTTCAGCTTGTGCGGAAGTCTCTGGAGAAATTTTGGAAACACAAACTCACTGTCTTTTTTTCTATACCTTTAGATTTCAGTAATGTTCTTCAACCTAAACACTTTTTATGAATTTAGTTAGAAATGTACGAGGCGGCTAACACTTACCACCCATCTTGCGAAAAATGCTAACTGTCGCTTATGAAACACAATTAATCGCTAATAATAAATAACAATGCTACCTTGTAACTACCATCGTCAAGATGTTGAGTCACATAGTATCATAGCATGGACCATATTTATATTCGTACCATAAGTGTAACATCTATTCAGGTGGAATAACTGGGTGAAATTGAGATTTACGACAGTTCTTTAGGTTCACTCGCCTTAAAGGCGTGTACGACTAACATTCTGCACCGTTCAAACTTCGATAAATTTTATCAGCAATACGTTTAAAAAATCATTAAAAAATATAAATTAAGTAATTTATTCATTAACAAATACAAATTAATTATTTTATATTTGTTATAAAATTCAGTTGTACATATGAGCACAAAAAAAACGAGTAAAAAGATGGTGTCGCCATTAAAAGCATAAGAGGTTAGAAAATGTTACGGTTATTTCAATATTACAAATTGATTCACCAATTTTATTTATATGTACCTATAGATTATTTATGATGATGTGTGAATGACTCCATTCACGTCATTCAACTTCCGTATACGTGTAAAAAAAAACGCGCTGACGGTGTTTCGGGTACTTGTCACTCCCACTGACGACCAGTTTAAGAAGTCTTAAAAGTAATTAATTATTCAGGGTTAGCGCTCCAAGAGTGGGAAATAACAAGGCAGGTGCGGGCAAACTCCACTAAGGTTACAATATGACACCGTAAACTTTTATTACTCTGAATACATAACATGCGTGTTACTCCTAACTCGGGTAGGCATAAAGATATCTTGGCTCTTATACAGCTATCGTTAGGTAAATTATGATATTATAATATACGAGTTTACACAATGGTGATGCTAAATGTATACAAAAAAAAACTAAATTACTACATCTCAAAACGGTATACCGTTATGATTGAATCGTTTATATTTTTAATCAAAAAAAGTATCAAAAGTATCAAAATTAAGGTGTGGGCCTACTAAAAGCTTATGATGGTAGTAGATGGATTGCCCGGTCTCCTCATAACTATGTTGTTGTGAAATTCTGTGAAGTATAACTTTATAAGCTGATGATGGGAATAATGAATATATTTTATGTTAATGTCCTCACCACCTTAAGATTTCTTTTTTACGTCATTGAGTGAACGAAATATTAAGATATTTGCAATCTGTGTTTAACTGATTTTTTTTGTTCACAGGCACCATGCCTATCATACAGTCGTGTTGTTGCTGGCGCAGCCTTCGGCGAGGCTGCTATGCATCAGCTTTTTACACCATGGTAAGTATAATATTTGTCAAAACCTGCCGTATGTTTCATAATGGAGCCCTATTATTATCTCTGCCTACTCTTTTGCGACCAAGCCGTGAACTTTATTTATCCACTAGTATTACATAATAAATATGCGCCGGTGGCTTATTGGTGTGGACTGTTGCTTTCCGATCTGGAGGGTGTAGGTTCAAATCCCGACACATACAAATTTATTTTCGAATTTGGAAATGATATGTACGTTTATCCGACGCTTTTACGGTGAAGTAAGTAAACATTGCGAGGAAACCTACGCACGCTTACGAGGAGTATCAATAGTTGTGCGTAAAGTCGGCCTATCCGCACTGTGCACACGTTGACGACTAAGGCCTAATCACCCTGTACAGGTAGGCTCGTGCCCCTCGGTTTGGTTATGAGATGATGATATTGATATAACATATTTGTTAAAGTTTGGTCAGGACATTGCAGGCTACAACACCTGAATGTCTGAAAAGAAAGATGATTTCATGCTTCGCAGGAATTGTTAAGCCGTTAGTTATAGTTGGGACTACTGTCTTAGGGTGATACCCACCAATCCGCACTGCGCGTTACCCAAATATATCATAGGAAAGGGTAAAAAGGGTTCATCTATTAAGTTTTCAAGGAATGTGTTGAAGAGGTAGGAAGATTAGTTTTTATCTGCATCTGTGAAACAGAGAAAGGAATTTACAATTTCAAAGACACTTGGCAATGGAGCTATAAAGCTATGCTACTGTTCTCTCAGGAGCAAATTCAGAATATTTGCCATTAGTAATTAAAGCGACGGTGGGCCAGATGAGCGGGTTTAAGTGGCAGTGGATCGGTAGTAGGTGTTACAGTAGAAGATTTCTAAAATAGAAACCGTCTCCTTGACAAATGTACTATATGATGTCCATGGGTACAATGGATCAGCTACTTGCGGAAGTTTGCAGTTGGAGCCTTGATAAAGTATTAGAAAAGCCGGCTTCCTGGGCGGGAAAACCTAAGTTCAGATATTGGTCGAAGGTAGAAAGAAGAAGAAGAAGAATTTAATAAATTCCTGTTTTAGTAGAGGATTTTTTCTAGTTAGTGTTTTAGTAAAGCAAATATTCAATATTTTCAGAGATGAACCCACCTTAGCCTAAACAAATGAGGAAAAAACGAACATTGGTACGTTTTGCCCTTTAGTAGGATTTTCCGCATGAACAACTGCTGCCCTTTACTTTTTTCGCATTTGTGTTTCTCGTTTGTATTGCGTATAAAAGTAATTGAGTTCCAAGTTGTAAAAAAGTTAAAGTAGGTACACGTAAGAACAGAGAACAATGGTACCCGAATTTTTTTCCGGTAGTTGTTTCGAGTATGTATAAGAGATCTGATTAACGTGAAACGTATCATTATTATAAACAGTTGATAGCGTTACATTTAACATGCATTTAAAAAGTAGTTTGTTACCGTATAATGATACTCGTACTTCGTTTTTTCTATCTATACCAATTTTATAAAGCTGAAGAGTTTGTTTGTTTGTTTGAACGCGCCAATCTCAAGAACTACTGGTCTTAAAAAAATCTTTCTGTATTAGATAGCTAATAATAAGTTATCGAGAAAGGCTATATATTATCACGCTTGGAATAATAGGAGCGGAGCAGCAAGGAAGAATGTTTAAAATCGGGAGATGTTTTTCGCATTAGTTTATACACCTAATTGTTGAAAACAAAAGTTGGTTTCATGCTTCGGAGGGCGCATCAACCGGTCCTAGGTGTAGTAGGGTAATCGTCCCGCAAAAACATATTTAAATAACTAAGGATTTTATGTGCCACGGTGTAGTGCGTGTGTGTAACTCATAAGAGTGTGCTTAGGTTTGAAGAAACTTACTTCTGACTATATCATTCTATAAAATGTACTCAAATTTCCTCAAAATGCGTAAAAATCTACAAACAAGTCAAAGTCAAAATCCATTTATTCAAATTAGTCAAAATATGCATAAGTACAATAAATAAAACATTTAAAATACTTAAGTAAAAATATGAATTTTGATGCTTAAATAAAAGCGCTTCAGTGGTTTGGCCTGTTGATGGATGAACAAGTAGGTACCTACAAATAATTAAGATCACTATAACTAACAAACAAAAAACAAGTGGAATCTGACTTGTTAGTCAAATATCTGAGTGGAATTGATACGAGGGCTAGTTTATTTGTGAATCACTCGACCCTTGTTGATATATGTTAAATATTTCGATATCTCTACGACCTATTTGGTGTAATGATTTAGACGTCGGCTACTACACAAAGGGTTCCAGGTTCAGTACATTTGTAGGCACGAACATTTACAAATAAAAGTATTAAATTATGTTTATCCGTTGTTTCATTAGTATCCATTTCACAAGGCTAATGCTTAATTTGAGGCTAGGAGACTTTGTGAAATAGCAGTGGGTATTTATTATTGCTAACTTGTATTATTATTATTGCAAATAAGTGGGTAAACGGGCAGACGGCTCATCTGATGGTTAATGACTCCGTCGCCCATCATCCTATCCTATCCTATTCAACCTATCGCAGTCCACTGCTGGACATAGGTCTCCCCCATTTCGCGCCAGATATCCCGGTCCTCCGCTTTCCTCATCCAGCCTCCACCAGCGACCTTTCGCAAGTCTTCGGTCCATCGGGCCGGAGGGCGTCCTACGCTACGCTTGCCAAGACGCGGTCTCCACTCCAGAACTCGTCTGCTCCAACGGCCATCGGTTCTGCGACATACGTGACCAGACCACTGCCACTTCAACTTGCTGATCCGGCGGGCTATGTCGGTAACTTTAGTTCTCTTACGGATTAAATGTACACATGCAATACCAGAAGGAAAAGAAAAGCGTTGCTGGCCTATTAAGTGGAAATACACTCTCTTCTTGAAGCTCACTAGGACGTATCGCTCAAGGAATATTTCATATGGTAACTCATTAAACAGATTTGTCATACGTTGTTAATAGTTTTGACTGAAGCGATCGCTTGAGGTCTTCTATTTATCAAGGTGATATGGATCATCATCATCATCATCAGCTCAGTAGACGTCCCCACCGAGGGGCATGAGCATGCCCGTATAGAGTGATTAGGCCTTAGTCATCCACGCGGGCCTAGTGCGGATTGCCGACTTCACGCACAACCACAATTTCTTCGCAGGCGTGCCGAGGTTTCCTCACTATTTTTTCCTTCAACGTAAAAGCGTCAGATAACGTACATAATATAATTTCGAAATTCAAAAACACTTTGCTACATGGCGGGATTTGAAGCTCAGCCACCGACGCTGGATATGGATGAAATTTCGAAAAGCTTTTACCGCCGCCTATTCGTGTATTCTCCCCAAAAATATAATGGGTTACTAGTCCTCCCTGCACGTTCCTAAGTCCATGCGGGACTTTGAGTATTGCGGTACTACTTACCCGGTGAAGCTGTGAAGGCTATCTGCGGCCAACATCAGCCATCTGTTGAAAATAGAATCTTCCGGTATAATAAAAGCAATTATGAAAAATAATAAACATTCCATGACTGTTCACACCATTGTATTTTAAATGTATTGTTTTAAAAATATTTCAACTAGAAACTAAACAAACATATATATAGAAACACTATAACACGACCATCAAATTAAGACCTTAAAAAATAAAATATTAAAACTAAATAAAATTATAAAAAAAACCCTTAAGGTAAAGTTTCGAAATACTGGTAGCGTTACGTCTTTGATTTTACCCATTTGCTAAACAAATTCTTTGACCGAAGTAGCTGCCAGTTCTTCGGTCTCCAGTGATGTCGAGTAATCATTTCGAAATTTATTGCATTATTAATAAATAACGTTAACAAAATATTGCGCCTATATACTTTTTTTATTTGCTTAAATTTGCGCCGTATGCCCAGGTTGTCAAATATTGCGAGCGTTTACGATCGTTGATTGCTTTGGTTCGTTGAATTTCCGGAGGCATTTCCTTGGATTGGTTTCCTAAAGGGACACAATTTATGTACATGGCATAGTAGGCTGGCTGGCCGTAGTCAGCAATACAAATATGCTTTGAAAATTATACGTCCGTACACCTGATCTTAAACCGCTATAGGTTAAAAATAGATTGCCTTCCATATATGTCAGCCTTTCCCTACTTTGATGTGCTTTGACCGCATGATAATAAGGTCATGAATATTTAACGAGGTGAAAGTGTTAAATTCCATTTTTTCTGTTAAATATTCTTTTCATGTTGACAAATAACACATAATAATAATAAACATCTACTGTCTTACACACAGCGCCATCTTGTCCCATATATATATATAGGCTCCTTTGATTCACAATAAACTGAAAAAGGGGGAAATCTTTCAAATACATATAACTCTTCTTTTTTGGTCTCTTATATTTATATATATATACTTGTGTCCCCCATCTCTCCCCTGTTTGGAAAAAAGAACATCCAAATGGTATGTTTCATCTCATCATACAAAATACATTATATAAAATTAATCAATAATAATATGTATGTCTGGACCTTCGTGTTGTCTTTTATTATCTACAACAATAGAAGGCTGAGTATATTTTTTACGACAACTTTCATTTATTGTCACAGATTTCTGGTTTATAAGATGTTCTAAAAATTCATCTGTTCTTTCGATACTTTCATGAACTAAACAGTAACAACTTTTCAGTTAAAAGTTTAGTATAAATAAAGCAAGAATAGACTTGTATTTTCAATACAGAGTAGCTTTCAAAATAGTAATCGTAGCATAACTTAGGGGACTGAGTTTCTTCTCATAAGGTACAAATTATAATAGTTTATACTATAAATAAATTATTCAGTTTGACTTTAATTTATATTATATATCGCCAACCAATTTAATATAAATTACAGAGAAAATGATCATTCAAACGTAATAAGGCCGGAAATTTGTTATTTGAATCAGGCAAATTTACCTTAATTATGTTATTTCGTTAGATATTTTCCGCATCCTCAGTTAATTATTTCTATGAAAGCGATCCTTTGTTACTTCATATTGAATCTGTCTATTAATGAATTATGAAGTAACTAGCTTTTGCCCGCGGCTTCGCCCGCGTTAAATTCGGGATGACAAAATTATTCTGTTTGCGTTACCAGGAAGTGAGCCATCCACTTGGTAACGAAAACAGAATATTCAACACTGCAACACTGCTCTTCTTTTCTTATTTAAGGCTTTAAGGGCCGGTTTGCAAAAACTTCATATGCAAGATTTATTGTTCATGACAAATAGCATCATACTTATTTTTAGTTCTACTTGTAAACTGTTTAAAACTTATAAGAAAAATTATTTATACATATACAGCTAGTATAATTTACCCGCGGCTTCGCTCGCATTAAATTCGGGATAACACGTACTTTCATTTATTACTATAACATAGGATTCCCCTCTCCAACTTTAAAGGTTTCGGGGTCAATTTCAGATTTTTTTATTAGCAAAAAATATGTTATAGTGAGCTAACCTTAAAAGATAGACATATGCTGTCGCGGACTTTTTTGTAGACCTTTAAAAGGAGAACAATACTCTCATACATGACTTTTGTGTAACTTTAACCGTTTACGCAGCGTACGCAGCGGAAGCTCCAAGTATGAAAAAATACCCCCGATTTTGAAACATTTTTCATTACTGCTCCGCTTCTATTACTCGTAGCGTGATGATATATAGCCGATAGCCTTTCTCGATAAATAAGCTATCTAACACTGAAAGAATTTTTCAAATCGAACCAGTAGTTCCTCAGATTAGCGCGTTCAAACAAACAAACAAACTCTTCAGCTTTATATATTAGTATAGATTATACGAGTATTTACAGTATATTCAATTGAATAATTATTTAAACCAGCAAACTGTGAATGGAAAATCACGTACCCTGCCCTTAAGCGTTAGATTGATTAATAACTTAGCAGTAATAAGAAGTAAGTATTAATGTTGTTTGCCTATGACCCATGTAACTTAGTATAATGGTTGAGACACTAAGGGATAAGTCTCCGTGCAATACAAACATTTGAGTAAACAATGAAGAATTATCTGTTTGTATTGGGAGTTGTCTATGTATGTATTAAAATAATGTATATAATATACGTACTTCTTTTCAACTTGCTGAGTTGCGAGCTATGTCGATAAATTTAGTTCTTTTACGGATAACGCACTTCTGATGACATCCTAAGAGCGACTCCGAGCATACTTGTAGCTCTTCCATTGCCTGTTAAGTAACCTTGAACTTGTGAAGTGCTGCGTTGTTATACCTTCGGGCGCTTAACTCAAAGCCTTAATTTTATCTTAAGGCTTTGAATAATGCGCCCCGAACTTAATTTTATCTTAAGCATTGCGGAATCGTTGACGTAAAGGCCTGACGTACTATACCGAATGCCGCCTAGCCTAACTGAACCGGCAAAGCTTAATTAAGTACTAACCTATTTATTGTCTCCTTGGTGTACTAGGCACACCGTTCGGCTACGTGAACCAGAGGCGTTAGAACTAAGCCCGCTGGAACATCACTTTGTGTGATTTTTCCGAGTTTGGTTAGGACGTTGCAGACTGAATCACCTAATTGCCAAAAATCGACCAAATCGATCATTTCGCGTGCGTGCAAAACTTGGAACGACCTCTTAGCCACGGTGTTCCCTAATAAATACGACATGTCCTTCTTCAAACGAGTTTAAATAAGAGCCCTTTCCTCTAGAAAGGCAGCGGCATGGCTTTGCCCTTGGCATTGCAGTTGTCATGAGCGCGGTTACCGTATTCCATCAGATTGGCCACCTACTCGTCTGCTTACATTAGCAAAAAAAAATTAAAAAATAAGATGAATGCGTGCTTTCACGTTAAACCATCGGTCCGGCTACAAGCTAGGGTGGCAATCGCTTAAACCCTTCTTACACCAAATCGTAATGGGCTCGCGTGGTGGGTTACGGCTAGTGTTGCCAGGTCCGATTTATTTTACATCGGCACACGAGGCCAAATAATCGGGATTTTAGGTTGCAGATCGGGGCAGGTAACAATAAAAAATGAGATTTGACCATTTTGAATTTCATAGTGATTTAATTAGTAGAAGTTACGTACGTAAAAGTATTTTTTGATGAATCATCAGATTATCTTCTTCAGCATCCTCAGACCTCTGAAAATCGGACGTCCGCGCAAATCGGTACACCTGGCAACACTAGGTCCAATCTCCCCATACCTGTACTTTGCGTAAGGCCTGTGCCCTGCACTAGGCCGGTATAGGCTGATGATGAGGATGACCCTATTAATATTGATGTTTTCTCCAACAGGTATATTTTGCAGTCACCATAGTAACAATGGGGCATTTCATAGACGTGGAACAGCGTTTCTTGAGCGGCAACGACGATGAACCGCAGTCGGAGAGCTTCCTGGAACCGGGCAAGATTACACCAAGTAAGTTTTAAATATTGAGAGCCATCACCAATGGCTCGGTGAATCTGTAAAAGCCATCTGCGGCAAACAGCAGTAGTCAGTTCGAAAACACATGTACAATTATGGTAAAGGCTGCCCACCCTTATCTTATGCGTATTGATCTATTTGTCTGATTTTGCTTACCCATGACTATTTTCTGACCACGGAAAACATACTTGTGCACTCTTTCCATTAATTATCCATTGTTGATTTTCTTGAGAATTACTGGAGATCAAAGGGTTAATAACCCTACTATCATGGGGACAATTAGTCATGACCTTAGTTTTACTTCATGTTCAATTCTAATCCATACAATCTAGAATCATGTCCAAGTTCTTGCATCATTCCTAATTCTGATTTTTATACTAGGCTACAACAAATTAAAATCCCTTTAGTATGAGCACCTGTAGCACAAAGTAACCGCCATATATGCCATGGTATTACTTCAAACCGAGCCTATCGTACTGAAACTTATATCTCCTACAATTGCACATCGTTACAGATATCCAGGATACGTGCGCACAGGCTTGTGTTAAAAGAGTCTATTGTTATCCCGCCACAATTTTTTTCCGTTTTATATTATATTTACATGGTGAAAACAAACTTGGATTTCTTCATAAAGCCAAGTTCAAATCTTTAAATTCTTCTGTGTAACTTCCAGCTAAACTGTTATGCTACAAAGGAAAGTGGTCCGTTAACTTGTAAATTGCTTCTCAAACTTAAGTTAATTTACAAACTAGAGGTTTAACATGTTGGTTAAATGTTGATATTTATATATACATTTTTGGAGATTAAAGAGAATTTTAATTGTTTTTCGGAAAACGGTTTAAAAATAAAGATTTTTAAATGCTTGATACTTTTTTCAATGTTTTATTGAATTTTTCCTTAAATTTAGTTTTACTGGTTTTGGGGTGTAAGTTTCATTCTATTCAGGATGAGAGCACTGTAGTAAAATTGCCGGGAATATGAGACCTAACATCTGTCGCCATAGATGACGGGCGCAGGGAAGTGTTGACCGAAACTAATTTGTACCTACTTTTATTAATTTACTTCAACACTGCATGTGTGATAGTCAGACGTATCACTTACTATCAGGCGATCGCGCTGACTGTCCCGTAATGTGAATAGGCATTTTCTAGGTGAACGTGTAGCACCCTCGGCCTCGTCATTCCTTACCACCAGACGAGATTGAGGCCATACGTAAACCCATACTGAATAAATCAATTAATAACATTACGATCAAACGTCATACAGGAAAAGTCCAGAAATCAATATTTTACAACTAGGCCGAAGCCGGTCACGGTTCATTATACACTTTAGTGATTTTATATGGCGATTTGGCTGACAGCTCCGTAATGTTTTTTTATTATTATTATGAAGAGAACGCGACGCCATTTTAGTTCACGCGTACATTATGTTACATAAAGGCAAGTGGCGTGCACTCTATATATTCAAATAAGTATACCCTGTGTGTCCAGACAAACCAGAAAATCGCCAACACATTGTATGATTCCCACTTATTCATTCTCTACAGATTCGATACCATAGGCGATCTGCTGTCCACTACAGGACATATTTTTCAAAAATATTTTTTTTTGTTTTTGCGATAAGTGTCACTTTCCATACCCTACTCATAATCTCTGTGCACGCCACTAATAAAGGCGTATCACGGCTGCCCGTCACAAATGAACTGTAAAAAGAAACAAACTACTGCAGATTGTAATTATTTTTCTCAAAACTGCCCTGCACTTGCACCCAACCCAACAGATGTCTGGTCTTTTATATCCAATAATTTCATTACTTACAGTATCATTTTCTCGAAAGACATAACACTCTTATTTCTTAGACGAATCATTGGCACAGCCAGTGAATAATAGATTACCTAGACGTCTCAGTATCGGGTCTTATGCCCATTAAACACTGCCTTAGATGTCTTACTAACTGAGGGAATATATTTCGAGTATCGTTGATATAACGTATTGATGCGTTCAATCAAAGTATCTCGAAATATTGTTAATTTAGAACTGTTTTGCCTAACTTGTTTAGTTACGACAAAGATATTCTGTATATGTAAAGGTAGATAATGAACCGCCGAATAAGGTACAGTTTATATTCTATTGTTTAGGTAAATGTGTTCGAAATTTGAAGTATGTGTATGTGTGCTGTCGCTGCATTCGGAATACTTTTTTCGATTGTTTTGTGAGCATATCACGAATCCATATAAATAATAATTCATTTATTTGCTTGTTGGAATATGGTACATAGTAGGGTGTTGATAAAAGTAATGCTTCCGACATATTCTATCGAATTTCGATGTGCAAATTTTCATAGGTAGATTATTAAAGTTATACATTATAAACATACTAAAAGAATATATCATCATTCATTATGCAAATTACATTTTACAGGTCAAATTTATGCTATGAGGTTATAAAGTAGATATGTCAAAATTTATAACTTACAGGTAGTCACAACATACAGATTATTAATATACAAGTCGGAATTATTATTACATGTTCAGTTTATAAGACATTTTAATAACAGAATAAATATTTGTCAAGTTATATTAATTAGTTACAAATAGTTTTAAAAATATGTCAAAATTTGTCATTTAAGTATTCAGTTACGGAATAGTACAATTTGTTAAATAGAAAATTAAATAATTTGGCTTTAAATTCTTGATGTGGCAGGATTTTAATGGTTGTAGGTAATTTATTAAAAATTCTTATAGCCATACAATTTACATTCTTAGAGTAGAGTGCTAGTCTTTGGGGTGGCACTAATAAGTCATCTACTTTTCTGCCTCTATATCCAGAGTAGTTTTTAGTTTCAAATAAATCCTTATGTCTATGCACAAATATTGCCATTTCGAATATATAAAGACATGGAATGGGTAAGATATTTATTTTTGCAAATAAAGGTTTACAGCTAACCCGATATTTCAGTCCACAGATGGATCTAACACACTTTTTTTGAGCCTTAAATACTCTTATCATATCGACTGAGTTACCCCACAATATGATACCATACCGCAACAGCGAACACACATATCCATGGTATGCAGATAAGGCGGCATCTTTTGATACTGTTTTTCTAAGTCTGCTCAAAACGTAAACAAATCTGTCGATTTTACCAATTAATGTATCTATATGTGTTTTCCAATCACAGAAACGATCTACAGTCACACCTAAGAATTTAGTCGAATGAACTTCTTCAATTTTATTTTTATTATAGTTGATGTCTAAGTAATTATTTATCCCACTTTGTTTTGTTTTAAATTTTATATATTTTGTTTTTTCAATATTTATTTTTAGATTATTTTTTGTTAACCATTGTATTACTTTTTCTAAATTTCGACACGCTGTGGATTCAAGCTCCTTTAAAGTTTTGGCTTTAATAATAATCGTAGTGTCATCTGCAAACAGTATACACTTCTGATCTACATTATCAGGTAGGTCATTTATGTACAATAGAAATAATAAAGGGGATAAAACGCTGCCTTGGGGTACGCCGCATCTATTAAAGCTATAAGTAGAGTAGTGTTTCTCTTTTGTATTTCGAGAGGTTCTGGAAATTTCGACACACTGTTGGCGATCTGATAAGTAACTTTTTATCCATGATAGAGCCGTACCCCTAATACCGTATCTTTCTAGTTTATATAACAGTAGGTCATGCGAAACGAAATCAAACGCCTTGCTCATATCAAGAAAGAGAGCCATAGTGTAATAGCCGGCATTTAAGTTAGTAGTTACTTCTCTTATGAGATGAAAGCAAGCTAAAGTAGTGGAACAGTTTTTCCTAAAACCAAATTGTTCATTTTTAAGTAATCGTTCTGTTGTCATGAAAGAGCTTATTTTGTCATAAATAATCTTTTCGAATATCTTGGCTAATATTGGAACAATAGCGATGGGTCTGAAGTTGTTGATTTCATCCTCTGGTCCCTTCTTATGAATAGGTTTGACAACAGTTCGCTTTAATTCTGCAGGAAAGCGGCCATACTTTTTACATCATTGAGTTACGTAATATTTTTACGTTTCCTATATATTATATGTACCTACATATGATTGAAGTACCAGTACACGAGTAATTATTAATAGACAAGTCTGATGTAAAAAATGCAACTAATCAATATTAAAATGTGACAATTTAAAAGCAAACGAACCATATTGTATAAACTGTACTCATATAGTTTTTCCTATACGAGGGCACTCCCACCACTGGTTGACCACACCTTAATTGATTAAAGCAGCATGATACCGCTAATCAATGTATTGAGAATTAAACTTACTAACTGGACGTTTTTTAATTAGTCTAAAAGTATCGGACAGTAGCAACGTATAATTTAATACCAGTTATTTATCATGTGCTTCTCGTTATTTTTGCAAGTACCATAGTCTAAAGTGTTGGAGCGCTTGTTTTATTTATATATAGGGATTTGAACAACTTACAGTGTATACAAATTTCAGATAAATAACTTTGGTAAATTGAATTATACTACAGTTTTTACATATAAAAATCACGGAAAGTTAGTGGAAATCGATAAAAATGTATTTAAAATGTAGTAATCATCAACTACATCATCTAAATACATTATTGTCGACTGCTTTCCCGCCCTAACAGTTACGCTTTTATTTTTGTGTTCGGGGCTTAAAATTAGATACGATCACTTAACATTTTCATGTCCGAATAACGCTGTACCGACTGATACGTTTGCAAACTCAATGCTATGTATAAAAATATACAACAACGCTTTCTGACCAGCGTCATGGTGTCTTCATCACCATGGCTCATGCTGAATGGTATACCTTTTCTGTGTCTTTAGATTTAAGTTTTTATGTTTGAGGTAGTATTGTATACTGTCAAAGAATAAACATTCCTTTTTTTCGAAATTCGGGTGATATGATCTTAGGCCACTCAAAGATTTCGTCTAAATATACTTGGTTGGTTTTAAGCGGTCAAATAACAATGTTGTACCGTCTCTATACTTTGCAAACGCTATCTGAAATGGGGATATTTTTCTCATTTATTGCGTGCTGTAGTGATAAGGCTCGTAACAGTGTCATGAGATTGACTCTCGTGAATGGAACATTTACGGGGGTGTCATTTTATAGCTTAATTTCATTGTCAGATCCACTGATGTAAACAAGTCTTTGTTTTAGGTTTCACATTTTAATTTTATTACTAGCTCGTTGAAGCTTTTTTTCAACTATAGGTTCGTATTTAACCGCCCAATGTATAGCGACGACGATGCCTCTTGATTATTCATAGAATTTGTTGATTTGTTTTAGCATTGTCGGATCATGTTTACCTAGATAACACCCTGAATCCCTTTTTAATATTTTTTATTAGTGTGCGATGAGACGCTTAAATGATTATCTCAAAGAGAAAAATAAATATCCAACCATACCGGATCACTAAGTTGTGGCTGTAAGCAAGGTACTCGTATTGATATTATACTCCTATCAAATAGCTATCGCGCAACGAGCAGATTACTTTGAGGCATTCATGGGCAGGATTACTTATTGACCAGGTACTATCTTTAAGTTATGTTTTTTTTTATGGATGGCAAAATAGATAATAGCTGTTAGAGATCAGGCCACGTATGATGTTTATTGAGAGACGCAGTCGAGTAATGTCGATTTCATATTGATATACATGTATTTTGTAGTAACCAAATAATCTTATTGGCGTTAAGTGATCTCAATTTAACAACTTATGATAACCAGATATATCACTGCTGTAACTGTTTCTACATAAAATAATTAACAGGTTCTCTGTGGCTTCTAAGAGGAATTACAGTTTAGTTTCGACATGGAGTTCATCATATCTAAAAATGTCACAGCCTTTCGTACTTTGCAACCCACAGCTTACCTACACTAAAAACATTAGGTATTTCTAAATAACAGTACCTATTACCTACACCAAAAAGCATTACTAATAGTTCTCGATATATGTTAAGATTACTCATGAAGTTGACACTATAGTATCAGTTTCCCTCAGAGAATACCTATACCTACTTCAATTAAAAACACCAATAAAATTTCACACAACGAGCATGTAGGGTGGTTTCTGGGTCACGAATACCCCGCGCCTACATCGGCACCATGCATTATATTAAGGGTATTCTCACATCAGCTGGGACATTAATGTCTAATTCGTACGAACTAACAAGAAGGAAAATGAAGGCTTCCTTGCCAAGACATTTGTCGCTATAGTATCGAGATTTTTTTTTAGTCATTTATATTAATCTTGTTTTAGACATATGTTTCTATTATTTCATCATTATCATTAGTAGTTATTATCATCAGCTCATAAAACATCCCGACCGAGGGACACGAGCCTACCCCTTAAGGGTTGGCCTTAGTCGTCCAAGCGTGCCCAGTGCGACACTTCACGCACAACACAACATTTGATTCTCTTCGTAAGCGTGCGCAGGTTTCCACACAATTTTTCGTACACCGCAAGACCGTCGGATAACGTTCATATGATTTCAACAATTCGAAAAGACATTTGAACGTGGCGTGATTTGAAACTGAGCACACCAATAAGCCACCGACGCTCTACCATTACTTAGCGGTAAAATAGTTAGGTCGACCGTTTTTTCTATTTGATGCGAGTGCACTGTACTCGTATTTCGTCATTCCGTCCTGACCGTTATGACGGTCATCAGTTAATTGAATCAAGCCATTTTATGTTAATAAGTTTATACTGAAAGTGTCGGAGAGCCATGCTTTGGTACTAATTAGCCGACCCGGCCAAAGTGACACCGGCGTGAAACAACGCGCGCGTTTTGTTTCGACAAATGATGAAGGAGACTGGAAAATAGGTACTTCCACATTCAATTAGTTTTTCTAGCAGTGAATATTTTTTCCACTTTCTACCAGTTAGTAAAAAATATTCATTCTTTCAACCGGCAAATAGAAAACTGAGGTTAAATATATGGAAAGTGCAGTCGGCCTCGAAAGTGGGTGGCCATTCCTTCTTATTATTCACGCACCCGTCGCTCCTTCAGCTTCGTAACGAATGTCCATGGGAAGCGATATCACTGAACCATGATTGGTTGATGGGAGGTAAGAAGGAGACACTCTACTAGGTGGTAAATTCGGTACTGAGTCGTTTAGGTAGGTACAACCGCAGTGCCAGATATCGTCCCATGAAATAGAAGTGTTTTGCACTTCAGTGGTTTGGGATAAGGCAAATATAGCTAATAATATTACCGGGTATAAGAGACCTAACATCTGTCTGTTGTCTCGGGTGGCGGGCGCAGTGCGGCGTTGATGGAGAATAATAAATGTCCATCAGTTGTTGTCAGAGCGTCGGTGGCTCAGTGGTGTGGACTGTCGCCTTCCTACCGGGAGGGCTGAGGTTCAAATCCCGACACGTACCAATGTATTTTCGAATTTTCGAAAAATATATGTACGTTATCCGACGCTCTTACGGTGAAGGAAAACATCGTGAGGAAACCTTCATGCACGCCTGCGAAGAGATTCGAAGGTTGTGTGTGAAGTCGTCCAATCCGCACTGGGCCCGCGTGGATGACTAAGGCCTAATCACCCTATACGGGTAGGCTCGTGCCCCTCGGTGGGGACGTTTAATGAGCTGATGATGATGATGATGATGATCAGTTGTTAGTCTCATTCAATTCGTAATGATCAGTCGTATCAGTTACCATCAGGTGCGCCTCCGTACACTTTTTGACAAAAAAATTGGGCACCCATCGGGATAACTTAGTTTTTAGTGCATCTGGTGGTTGATCGCCTTTTAACCTTTTCGATTCACAATATTTAAATTCGTATAGGTAACTTAATAATGTAACTTCGATATGGAAACAGCCTAGGCAGTGACGCAGTGAAACGTGATGAGCGATACCGGTCAAAGCCGCCCCACATTTTGCCACATTCAATCAAACCTTGACCTATTCACGCTGAAGCGACAGCAAATAAGTATATATTTTCAAGTTGATAAGGTACCGTACATCAAAGAAAATATGAACTCTTATAACATCATCATCATCAACAGCAGCATATAAGGTTTTACTGCAGGGCCACGTCATGGGAAGATTGGCCGTAGCCGTGTTAGCCGGGACCGACGATAAGCGTCGTAAAGTTGATGCCCGCCGAAGCACGGAATCAACTTTCTTTTCAACGAGGTGATTCATCCAGGAATGTTCGAACCAAGGCCCAAACTAGGAACAAAAAAGCCGGCTACTAAATTAGCCACTATGAAGGAAAAACAAGCCCTGCCATATAGTGCAATTATTATATACTTTTCATAGTATTTCAGGCGGGAGACAAACAACTGACTTCGAAAGTTATTTCAATAATTACACTACGTATACTCGAACGTTTATATATAGTTGAGGCTCGTAAAAGTTTTTAGGATTTGCTTTGACAAAATGACAGTCTATACCCGCTATGTTGAACATTTATGCATTCAATGTACCCAGTGACACACGCGTTATGAAAATAAATCTAACGACACCCCATATGTTCAAATCCGCCAATCCGTTTAGGCCGTAGCAGAGAACATAGAAATCTACATACATACATACTCTTGAAAAAAAAAACATTACCCTCCTGCGGCATTCGGGTAAAATACGCACTAAGCTACTTTTACTTAGCGGGTGGTATTATAGTAATATATTTCTATAGAGTTCCAGGTTTATTCCTTATCTATTTATTATACTAAAAACAATTTTTAGAATGTGAAACAATTAAGATTTTCATAATTATTTTATTTATTTGTAAACTTCAAAAAATAAATTAACTTTATTAAAAAAATCAGAGCATAAACAAAGTTCGTTTACATATCACACCTACTCTTTGTTTCTTTTAATGGTAGTAAAGTACCTATAATGTATATTATAGCGCCATATGTCTAGTCGCCAATTTGATTATTCTATCTGACTTCCGACATCGGTCACATTGGATCGCCGGGTGTCTGAATATGGAATATTACGCAGATATTGCCACCCGAAATTGTGTTTTACAAACCCCTTTGGTACGAGGGTAATTTAGATTTAATATAATGAAAGACAAATATCTGAATATTTTTAGACAAAAAAAACCAAAAGTATTGTTCGTTTCACAGGAATACTCGGTACTTAGTAAGTCGTCTAGGTTACACTGCAGTGCAAGATATCGTCCCTTGAAATAGGAACGTTTTAAACTTCTGTGTTTCAGGATGAGGGTAGCTAGTATAATTACCGGGTATGAGATGAAATACCTAGCATCTATCGTCTCGGTTGACGTGTGGAGTTCAGTGTATGTGGGAAATTATGTCAATCTACCAATTTAAAAAAAAATCTTTCAACACTGCATCTGTCATGGTCAATCGTATCATTTATCACCAGGTGAGCGAACTGGCCGTTCACTTAATTATGTAATAAAAAAAATAAATAAATGTAATTATAAAGTATTGTCATGCACACTGCACAGCTTCTACGCCTCGTTGTAAATAATACCCGAGTTCTACGCACATTCTCTGAAGTTATGTGTCAATACAAAAAAGCTCCTCATTACATTTACTATGTACTAGCTTAAACACCTATAAATTCCGGCGATATAAAAGTCAACCACCAGAGTGTTATAACTGCTGTTCTCGAAGTTGATGAACCGCGAGGCGGGACAGTCGTGCGTGAAATGAGAGAAAATGCGATGGTATCCCATATAGCTCTGCTTCACTTCATTTATAATTTCTTTTACCACATGTTGATAGTTTATATATATAGCCGTAAGTATGAGAAAAAAGAATAAAGTTTTTCATTCTATTAATTCTCAAAAGAAAAGCTTTTGCGTATCGAACTAACTAATAGATAATGTTTTGAATAAGTATTTTGAATTTCGAATGCAATTATTCAAACTAAAGCCTTTTTAAAAAATAGGTCACAAGAAGGATCGATACTCGAAATAAATAAGTATATCTGGTAAATTGGAGGATTGTTCCGATTCCCGAACGTATCTCTCCGGAATAACAACAAAATTGTAACCCCCAGGTTAATTGGAGCACTTCAATTAAAAATAATATTCGTTCATTGTACAACATTGTTTTAGACAATTTCATGATACATTTGTCATTAGAACAATAAAGTGTTTTTTTAGTTCAGCACTCTCTCTACTTTTCTACTTCTTAAAATTAAAATGACTCAACGTTCACTTCTGTAATTCAAATTATACTTAAATCGGCCTACACAGCTTTGATAGAATACTGATTAATGTTGTATTACTGATTAGTGTTCTTATATATTCATGTACTCAGTTAATTTAACTTAAAATTTCGATGTTGAACTGGTTCGGAACTGGAACACGGCCTCACAGTGTCCAAACAATGAACTCACCTATAACATCCCAGGGCAAAGGCCTCCCTTCCCATCCATTTTTTACATCCATAACAACAATTCATATCTTTCTCTGTTTGGGGATAGAAACCACGGCTGTAAGAAACCTAAACACTGATATAGTGGGTCGGTCAAGTGGAATCGGAGTTAATATGTGTAGTTTGTAACTGAAACCATGTCCCTTTGAGAGCAATGGAGCGCAAAGCACGTTAGAACATAAAACTTTTCATCCGGCTACGGTCGGAAAGGACTTTGTACATAATATAAACACTTCGAAGACCTCGGTCAAATGTTTCATGGTCGCATAATGACGTTAAAAACATAGTTTTCTGTAAAATATCTAATAAACCTATTTAGTATTGCGTTTGATGTATTTATATAGGTATAGAAGAATATAGATTTTTTATCGTTTAGTCACATTTTAAGTGCATGTGCTTAACTTTACTTATGTTGGTAAGGTAAGGCGCTTCCTAACAAGCTAGATGTATCAAGTAATTTTTTTGTTTCAGTTACCGTCTGTTGAACATTACACTCCTGGCATGCAGTAGCCTTGGATTAATCGCCTGTGCTGCTGATATTCGGTGTTTATAAGGTATGTTCCATAAATATATATGATCTAGCGAGAATAACGTCCCGTTTGTTCAAAATATTAATTTTATGTCTTCATGATTGTGATGATTTTTGAATAATAACCTTATACTGAGGTTATTTAATTTCGAATTAAACAGCTGGCTATGTTTTTCTATGCCCTCCGTTTGGTAGTGTTATATCAAATAA